>OZ010796.1:333646610-333804124 GCA_963932465.1 Maratus speciosus | reverse complement strand
AACGCTTTTCGCTCAGTTAATCTTTTTAAATTTGGAATTTTCTTTCGACTGTTCTTAGAAACCAGTTGCATCTTCTAAGTAAATACCATGCCCATGCCATATTTCAAAGTGTTAGACCCAACTGCGATGACAGTTTTATGACTAGTGTTTGGGGAGATAATTGCCCAGAAAACTTACACTCCTTTTGTCAATTCGATATACTTTGGAAGTTGTCTCCTCTCCAATCCACTTAAAAAGGTTTCAATTTATTTGGCGATGTTAAAATAAGCAGAAAATAAATTTACATTTTCGCCAAGTGCGAAATGGTAGCGTCTTTTTGATCGTTCAATGAAAAAATAGTGATACATAAAAAAAGAAAAGAAAAAAAGAGAAAAGCGCTATAACAATTAGCCAGATTGTTTGATTTTTTCAAAACAGTGCATTATTTATTTTTCATCGCATTAATTAGTTTCTTATTTGCAAAGCAAGCAATATAAACATTTATTTTAATTATCTTCGATTATTAATATTTCGTAAAATTGACACCATAATTTTATTAGTATATTCTATCATGGATATAGTTTAGGAATTTCTTTTCATATGTAATTTTACTGTTTACAATTGCTAAGCGGTTAAAATTGACAATTTTTGTTATAGGTTTAATATTTAACTTTGTAGAAAAGTCCCCCCCCCTCCAGAACTTTCTATTATTTTTAAATATATGCTTTCATAAATTTCTTAAGGGGGTTCTCAAATTTCCTTGTCAACAATGCGAAATTTTCTGAGACATTTTCAGATTCTTTTTTTAAACGTAAATGTAGAAAACAAGCAGTTGAAGCGATTTGAAATCGAATAGCGTTTTCCTTTTTTTAAATAAATAAATTACGTGTAGAGTTTAAACGATTCTGGTCACGTGATGACAAGTTTTTTTTTCTTCCTGTCACACCTGGAAATTCGGTCCAACTGAAACAGTATTTTCAAAAAGATCTCCTGTCTTTACCAAAAAATGGAAAACGTCTTTCGATTACATTATTTCATAATCACAACACCTGCACATTTCAGGCGTTTCCGAACAAAAATGAATTTAAAAATCTGTCAAAAAATAATCAGTATTTTTCCTTAATCAGTATTTTTAATAAAGGATTTTTTAAGTAGTACGTTTTTATGAGCATAAATTTTAGAAAACTGTTTTTTAAGAGAAAATTTGATTAAAATTTTGTTATGAAATTAGTGTATTCAATAATTATAAATTTTTACACGTTTTTTAGGTTTTCTTGTTTTGTGTGTGTGTGCGAGTTCTATATTTAAATTATATTGCTGTAATGAAAATGTCCTATTCCTAATGACAAAAGTAAATTCTTTTCTCTTTTTTGTAAAAAAAGAGTAATTATCCCCCCCCCCCCCCACACACACACACACACAGACACAACCATTAACTTTTTTTTTCTTCCAATGTAAATGACACAAACAACAACAACAACAACAAAACAGCATTGTCGGATATTCCATGACATATTTTCATAATTTTATTTGTTCTTTGCATCGAACAGCCAGACAAATCTTCATCATAATTTTTGAAAAACGAATAATAATACCATAAGATATTATATTCAGCTATATTTTGTTTGGGTCCGGGATGGCACAGAAGAAAAAAAAAAGATTTAAAACTGATGGAATATAAAAAATTAATATTGACTACACTCATATGAGCAAACCTTTAGAAGCAAAAATCTTTTAATTTTATAATGAATGCATATGAATAACTGAACTTTCTATACCAGTATTTTACAAGCTTTTTTGGATAAAGTGTTTTACAAGTCTTTAGAAATCAGTTTGAAAGGAATACTACTGTTATTGATGGAATTCAGAAAGAAATATTTCATCTGAATCTGAAGCTTTTTTACGGTCAGTGATAGTAAAATAAAGAAGCCGTGGGATATCCTTTGTCGATCCTCGCTTTCTGTTTAAAGTAATTTTCCAGAATTACTAGAAAATAGAACTTGTGTCTTTCTGTCATAGTTTTATAAAGGATAAAAATTGTGGCTTTTGTAGATTTCTGCCAGTGGTTGGATATCAATATATATATATATATATATATATATTAAAACAGGTTTTTTACAACAATCACAAAACGTCGTCATAAAAGAATATTTAGGATTAATATTTACTTATGTAAGAATATATTTTTAAACGACAAGATTTATCTTGAAACAATTTTTAAATGTTATTAACAATTTTTTACTGTATATACCTTTTATATCGGCTCTATAAAAAGAGTTTGAAATGGGGGTCAAGTTCGATTCTTTACTAGCCTTCGGTATACGGCCTCAAAGTGGAAATTTTATATTTATTCACAAAATGAAATAGGGAAAAAAAAATCCTATTTGAGAATAACACGGCTAATTAGCGACAATTTTTTCAAAATTCATTATCAAAAATCATTTTATACTTCTACGAAAATAGGTACCTCCAGCCATAGGTGCCATTGCTGAATGCCCTCAAATCGAAATTTGTGTGTAACGGAAAAATGCGATTTTCTCAAAAACTATGTGATTTAGGGTAATCGCTAATAGTAGGAGAGCTGTTGAACATTTTTGAGTAGGTATTTGAGGCACCCTGAAATTTGTACAACACTTCTTTTGTAATGCCTGAATACAAAATCGAATGTCTGGCTGAAGGATCGTGGCCCAAAAACTGTGCCAGACACGTGTCAAGTGCCATTTGGCACTTGACACGTGTCTGGCACAGTTTTTGTGCCGACTAAAGTGTCTGCCATTTTCAAAATATTTTTTTCTAAGCATAAATATTATTCTGCCTCAATCTCAGCGTGCCTCAAATACCTTTTTTGAGTAGTCAAAAAAATGGCACTTGACACGTGTCTGGCACAGTTTTTGGGGCCACGATCCTTCAGCCAGACATTCGATTTTGTATTCAGCCATTACAAAAGAAGTGTTGCACAAATTTTCAGGGTGCCTCAAATACCTTCCCTAAAATGTTTAACAGCTCTTGGACTATAAAGTTTTCCTGCAAAGTTTAAATAATGTCTACTAACCCCTTATTTTAACAGAATTTTAGTTTCATAAGATTCGGAAATAGATGGGATGGGGGGGGGGGACATATTTTTTGCATTATGTTTTCGACAATACCTCTGAAAATATAATATCTAAAATTAAAAGACATATGTTTTTGAGTTTTGCGTTACCAAAGCTTTCACACGATATACAAAGGAAATAATTTTTTTTTCAAGTAACTTAATTAGCCCCTATACATTTTTCCTAAATGTATTTGTGAATGGTTAATAATCCATAAATATGTGGGTCAATAGTCTTTATTACTTCAGCCAATTTGAACTTTCCACCTTCCATAGTTTCCGAGTAACATGGGTGTAACACACAGATAGATGGACACGGGAGTGATCTTATAATGGTTCCGTTTCACCGGGGGCACAGGACATTTGAATTTTCACAAAATCAGTTTTCGGTTTTTGTTTTATTTTGAATGTTTTAATATTTCTCAACAATATGCAAAAAAACTGCATTGAAAAATATGCATTATTTCTTGAGTTGCAATCATTTATAGACGGTGAGTATAATTGAATGTGAGTATAATTGAATATTGAAACTTTAAAAAGCGTTTTCTCAAATTAGTAAATTTGGAGTTTGCGCGCTGTTACTTTTAAACTATGTAAGCTTAAAAAATGTTAGCCAAATATGCCTTTCTTTATAGCCTACATGCTAAAACCAAAAAAATTACATATTTTGGTTATTTATTTTTTTACACTTGAAAATCTTGATTTTTTTTTTTTCAATTTTGGAACTTTTTGTTTATTTTTGTTCTAAAATTAAATTTCAAACAAAACATTCTGTGTACATTTTGGATTTAATTTAGAAGTAGGTGCGCTATGATTCTATTTTGTTCAAAAATTGTTTTCTATATGCATAATTTAGAGTTTTATCATGCACCCAGCACTTAATCACGCATTAGTGAGATGAATTTTTAAATTTAAAATTTAAATATTAATTAGGTGCATATTACATTTATTTTTCTGGATAATGTAGTTTAAGATATATACGGCAAAAACGAAAAAAAGATCATAATTGCATATTGTTTGTGTTTTGGTACTTTGAAAAAGAGGATATTCGTCACATTGGCGATTAAATGCCGAACTAGCAACCTGTTACCCCGTTCAGTTAAAGGATAGGAGCTGTCGCTTTCTTCAAAGGTAAAATTTATGGCTTTTTCTAGACGATCTTTTGCAGGATAGTCCAAACGCAGCTTTAAAAAGATCAAAAAGCGATCTTTGTGGGGGGAAAATGCATGAAAAATATTTTCCGATAACATTCCGTTCTTATTTGTAATTCGTGTGTAAAATAATTCATGTATAACGAAAATAAGTATTTTTATATATTGTAACTCTTATTTTTCCACTTTTGTACAGTTTGTAATGCATATTAATAAGGCGACTCAGGGCTTGAAAACTTTTCAAAAAATCTATTTTTTATGATCTATTTTGATTATTCAATTAATTCTGAACACAGTGCAAAAAACCGCATAAAAATATTTGCATTTTTTTTATAAACATTTATGTAACAATCACTTTCAAAGCCACACCCATTTAATTGCAAGTCAACCAGTCTCCCCATTTTTCACCGTCTACTTCTTTTATTTTTCTTTTCTCCATGTTCTTTGAAATCTATTTTTATAGGCAGAAGAATAAAAACATCTAAATTTTTGCCCGAGTTGTGTGTTTTTTCCAGATTTTTCAGAGCCTTGTGTTCAACTTTAAGTCGCGTTATCTCAAAACTTATTTTTGACGACTATACGTAAGACTTTTAAAAAACTATTTGATGGAATGGCTTAACTTTTTTTTTTGCATGTATATAACATCATTATCTATAGAATGAATTAATATATTTTAGACAGTTTAATATTTTGAGTATTCTTAATGAAAAAAAGATTGTATTTTTTAGGGTTTTTTAAATTTTCAAATTTGAGAGCTTTTTTAATAAGGTTTCCTTTGAGTGATAGTTATATCCTTAATTGATTCTATAGAGTAAAGTTTCCTGATCATTTTAAAGCAAAAATTAGGTTCTTATGTCAATTCAACGTTAAGATATCTTACGGATGGTGATAGGACACCTAATTTTTTTTTTTTCGGAAATTGTGTTATATAAATTTTACTATATTTTTTATTTTATTACATTGAAGTACTTCATTTTATAATTTTATAAGACTACAGACGTACCTTAAAAATATCAGAAAGTTTAACTTAGTTACATTGAATACTTCTGTTTTTATATGGACTTGAAGAGAGAGCTCTGTTTACATGTTTTTCGTTATCCATCAAGCCCTGAGCCCCCTTAATAAATATGTTCATTGTAAATAAAAGGATGTTTAGTATATTTTGGAATCTAATATATTTTACATATGGGCCCAATGGACTTGGCGAATGTTTGTACGCTGTTTTTTTTGTTGTTGTTGTTTGTTGTTATTGTTTTGTTTGTTAGTTTGTTTTTGTTTTTGTTTTTTTTTGGGGGGGGGGAGTAAATCCGAGGGTTAAAAAAGTTGAAAGATAAGGAAATTTTTAAGTCCCGAAATTACTTTCAAAAGTTTAAAAAAGATAATTTAGTCTAATTTGGGGGACATGGGAACATTATATTAACGCCCAATAAGAGCGCGGAATATTATATTAACTTCTTATAAGAGTGGGGAATATTATATTAACGCCTTATAAGAATGGGGAATAAGTGCCTGCCCGGGTACAAAATTTTTAATTTTTTTTTTCTTTTCACGTGTAAAAAAAAAATTGTATTTATCCTTGTTGGCTTTTAAAAGACGGAATCTGGATAACATTGTATGCAGGTGCTTTTCCCCTCCACAATCCTTATGACTGCCCTTGGAGTAAATACCTCTTACTTACAACGCTCAGTTTCGAAGAACAATTCTGTAAGAACAAGGGAAAATTTAAAATATCCAAGAAATTTAACTTTTAAAAGAAATATAGGAGTTAGAAAAAAGGATTAAATCAATATCTGAACTCCCTACCCTCTCTGTTACTCTGCTTTATTTTTAAGGGGGTTTTTTTCTGTGGGGGGGGGGGGGGGCATGGAGAAATTTCTATATATTATTAATCTACAAAAACCTGTGTGTAAAAACATATAAGACTATCCGAGATGATTGATTATTTTCAGATTGCAGGTCCCTAGTCATTACTTAGATTCAAACACTTTTCTGTATAAGTTTAAAAGAAAAACAAATGTTGTTGATACAATTTCATTTTTTTTCCTCGTCTGTTATTTTTAACATGACAAGTTTAGCACAACACAGCTGGAGGAAAACCGTATGAGCTATAACGCTGTCGCAATGTTGACTTTATTTCGTTTTTTACTGATGCGATTTTAATACATTATTGAAAATTTACGAACAAAAACCCGAAAAATGTTTTAAAATATAATCAAGGCTTTTGTTAGGATTTTCCATCGATGTGTTTCTGTTTTTTCAGATTTCTTTTAAAGTATCTTCAGTCATTAGTCTAAAGGAATTATATTCCATTATGACAGTTATTTCTTTATGCAACTTTTATACGGATAGAGAGAGGTATGTTGATCTTACAATTGAGGGGCTCACAAACATAGCAGTCGAAGTCTATTTTGAAAAAAAAAATTAGATGGTCGATTTAAAAATTGCATAAAATCTGTTTTATTCATTCCCACAGTAAACCAAATCTGTAAACCGATGATATATCAGGAGCTTGGAAGAGAAAGTGCGAACTCGAAAAATCGATTTTTTGTTTTTTCCACGTCAGATAGATGTAGGCAACACGTAGGTAAGTCGTTTTGCCCTGTTTCGCCCTTAGTATTCTCACAGTGTCGAGCTAAAATGAGTAATACCCTATTCTATAACACTACTTGCAAAACTTTAAGCTTGATTTCCCAACACCCAAATTTCGAGATTCGCTCTTTCTCTTCCCAGATATGATAAAGTATATATGATAAAGTATGTGAAAACAGACTTGGTTCACTGTGGAAGTGGATAAAACCAATTTTAAGCATCTTCTAAATGGTCTATCTCATCCCCCCCCACCCCCCCAAATGGACTTGGTTTACTACGATTGTGAGCCGCTCATTTGACCCTCCCAACAGAAATTTGATTTTTTTTTTTCTTACAGTCTGTTAGGAAATTATAAGACTACTTTAATTTTTCAAATTATGAAATAAGAGATTATAATTTATACATATAAAATATGATGTTACAACAAACTCAAACACTCTGTCTTTCATTGAAGTGACCAGGTTTATAAGCTCTGTTTCAGAAATATTGTGTCGTTCTCTTACAATGGCAACTTCCAGTTCATTCCCGGAAAGAAACTGTTTATTATTAACATAAACTCTGCGACTTAAAATACCAAAAAAGTTTTCCATTGGGTTCAAATCTGGATTTCGACTGGGTGATAGCAAAATATCAATCTTTTCTTTTACAAGCCATTTTCAAGTACATTTAGATGCATGGTAAGAAGGATGATCCGGCGGAAATATTCACTCAGCATCACCTAATAAAGGTTCAAAGAGTATGTAGAGTATCTTGATATTTTTCAGAGTTCATACGTCCCAAAATTCGTTATAAATCACACAATCCATCATAAGAAAACGCTCCCCGACCCATTATGGTGCCTCAGTGCATTTGTTGACTGAAGTTCAATTCCCCCCCCCCCCCTTCCTCAAGTCATGCCAATAGCACTTGAAGCCATCTGGGCCGTCAAGGTAATTTTTTTTTTCATTCATCGTCCTATGACATGACACTTTTAGCCCATTTCAGTCTTTACTTTCGATGCTTCGATGTTTCTGATGTTTCAATAACTTTAGTTTTTTTTTCTTCTTTTTCCTAATTTTGGTAATTTGATATTTGACTGGGTTGTTTGGCATTTGATATATGACTCTTCCAAATAGCAACATGTAATACTTCTTGGCATAAAAGATTTGAAATTTCAGGAGTCAGAAGACTTTTATTCGTAAATACCCGAAAACCTTATCTACTGTCACGTGCTATCAACAATTTCTTCCCAGATCCATTTTATTTTGCTTTGGGGATTTTTTTTTTAATTTTGGCATTGTGAATGTCAGTTTTGGAGCTTTTCATTAGTCTTCATTTCTCTTTCAGATTTACCAGCACTTTTCTATCTATCTATATTATAAAGGACAAACGTGTCCGTCCGTAACGCTGACGTCATTTTGCGAATGGCAACACTTGAAGTTGAAATTTAAATTTTACTACTCCAATTTTTTAAACTTCTAAACAGAGCACATTTTTAACTTTTACATCGTTGTATAGGGAAAAAAACTACGTTCAAATACGAATTGTTTGAAAACTGTATCCTAATTTACTCATTTATTGCTCTTTTATAAAAAAAATTTCAAGCATAATTTTTTTTAAATCTATCTCGACCGGTTGTAGGCCCCATTAAGGAAGAATAATAACCCTTTTTTTTTTTTTAACAATATAAATAGTTCAGCATTTGTCACTGCTAATTTTCCATAACGAAATTAAAACTTTATCAATAATATATATATATATATATATTATATATATAATACAATAAAATAAAATGGTACTTTTATGTTAGTCGGGCAAATTTTATAAATCGCCAAATATTGTTCCCATACCATATTCATATTGCATTTTTTTTTAATATAACCTTTTCACCCATTTAATTAAAATACATGCCTTTCACTCATTTTATTTAAAATGCATTCCTTTCACAAATTTTCACTTAAAATATTATATATATATATAAAAGAAGAAATAATACTATAAGCCAAAACATTTTATTTTAACATAAAAGAATTGATTGTAATTTACACACGCGAAATATAAAAATATCTACTGGCGATTTAAAAAATGCTATTGGCGAGATTTGCGCCCAGCTACCATAAAAGTGCCAATAAAATAAAATAAAACATTTAACATGTATGTAATCGAGCAATTTCAACTTTTACACCATTATATAGGGGAAAAATGTACTTTCAGATATGATTTGTTAGAAAACTTTATCTTAGTTTACTGATTATTTATGGTTTAAATAAATTCAAGCATGGAATATATTTAAATCTATCTCTGTCACATGCCGCCCTATTACGAAAGGTAAATCAGTTTGCACTTAAAACAATATAAATAATTCAGCGTTTGTTTCAGCATGGTATTCCAGAATGAAATTAAAACTTCATCAATAAATAAATAAATAATATAATGCAAATATAACACAAATATAACAGGCATGCAATCGAAGTACGCATTTAAACGCTGAAATAGTTAACACGAAAGTATCGCTTTCAATAAATTTCGAAGCTTTGTCTGAATACGTTATTGATATTTTGATATAAAAATGTTTTTTGTGTTGTTAATTGTCAATCTAAAAAATATCTATTAAATATGAAAAATCGGTTAGTAGTCCAGGCAATAGGGAATTTTACCTAGCAAAATTAGTGGTAGTTATGGAAATCAGCTTAATTTATGTTTTTGGGGTCGCTGAATCAGAATTTGTAACTTTCCACCAAAATTTCCACCGGCAACCCCCCAAAAAAGGTTTTTATTAAAAAATTTTTATTGTTTTAGGGGAAAAGTAGCTAGAAATTCAGAAAGTAGACAAAATTTGCAACAAATTAGATATATGACATTATGACTTAGGATGAACGGGAAGGGGGGTCTGCCTCGGAACATGCGCGCGGTGCTGCGTGGACTAAGTTGCGCAATTCCACTTAACCACTCACACGTTTACATTCGCCCTTCCATCTCTCCTCCGAACTTTCCTTATAAGGATTACTTTAAGTTTTTTGGGTCGCTGAATCCGAATTTTTAACTTACCCACAAAATTCCCCACCCCCGAAAACCCCCAAAATAGTTGTTATTAACTCAAATTTCTTATTGTTTTAGGGGAAAAGCATTACGAAATTCAGAAACTAGACAAAATTTGCAACAAATAGGATATATGACATTATGACGTAGGATAAACGGGGAGAGAGGGGGCTGCCTCGGAACATTCCCCGCGCGCTTTTCTCAAAAACCAAATTTTTTCAAAAAATCAATTTTTTGGGGGGTTACCGGGTGAAATTTTGGTGGGAAGTTACAAATTCGGATTCAGCGCCCAAAAAACATAAAGTGAGTCGAAATCCAGAACTAGTATTAATTTTTCCAGGTAAAATCCCCTATTGCCTGGACTTCATAACTTAGTGCACGTACCGCGGCAGTGCATGTTCAGAGGCAGCCCTCCCCCTCCCGTTTATCCTACGTCATAATGTCATATATCCTTTTTGTTGCAAATTTTGTCTACTTTCTGAATTTCGTAATGCTTTTCCCCTAAAACAATAATAAATTTAAGTTAAAAACAACTATTTTGGGGGGGGGGATTTGAGGGGGAAGTTAAAAATTCGGATTCAGCGACCCAAAAAACTTAAAGTAATCCTTATAGCGAAAGTTTGGAAGGGAGATGGGAGGGCGAATGTAAACGTGAGTGGTTAATTGGAATTGGGCAACTTAGTTCACGCAGCACCGCACGCATGTTCCGAGGCAGATCCCCCCTTCCCCTTCATCCTAAGTCATAATGTCGTATATCTAATTTGATGCAAATTTTGTCTACTTTCTGAATTTCTAGATACTTTTTCCCTAAAACAATAAAAAAATTGATTTTTTTAATAAAAACCTTTTTTTTTTGGGGGGGGGGGGGGCATTTTACCAAAATTTGAGGTGGTTGCCGGGGGAAATTTTGGTGGAAGTAAAATATTCGGATTTAGCGACCCAAAAAACGTATAGTGAGCCTTTTTTCCAGAACTACCATGAATTTTGCTAGGTAGAGCCCCTATACGGTCTCTATTGCCTGGACTATAGAGTTAGGAAAAAAAAAAGGGTTTTGGCTATGGTCTGTAACCCGGGAAGTCCGAATTTGGATCCCCTAGTACGATAATAAATGAAAATTTTGCTCTGTCTGTGTGTTGGTGGTGGCTAGCAAAATCTACCGTGTAGAGAGGTCTGAAAATTTGTATGAAGATAGTCCAAGGCAGGTCTTGATACGCCTAAGGCTCAGATTTTTAATGTTTTTATAACTAGTCGAGATATTAATTAAAAACTCATCAAAAAGCGATCTTTTTCAGCAATTCGGCGGGCGCATGCTCAGTCCCTGCTTTCAAAGAGCGTAGAAGGAGGGAACCAAAAAGGGGTACTTCAGTCACCTGGAAAGACTCGCTCGCTAATGCTAATCCTATGGAAGAACATTTTTAAGATATTTCGTTTGCATTTTAATATTTTTAAATGATTTTTTTGGCATCGGATACCTGAGATTGATCTATACATGCGCCCTTTTTTACTTCTTCGATTTTGTTTGCAGATTTTTTTTTTTCAATTTCAAACCTGGTTCATCTGAAAGCAAAATTGAAAAAGTTAAAACGCCCTTTGTACAGATCGATCTCAGCTAGCCAATACAAAAAGAATTATTTAAAAGTACTGAAATGCAAATGAGATATCTTTAAAATTTTCTTCCATAGGATTAACATTAGTGAGCGGGTCTTTTCAGGTGACTGGAGTAGCCTCTTAATGCCCTACGGTCGTAAAAGTACTAACAATTATACAGCTAAAATCTTATATCTATCGACATATATAAAAATCATTGTATATTTGTTCATTATACAAATCTACAACTTTTGACCGATTTGCATGAAACTTTATATATATATATATATATATATATATATATATATATATATATATAAGATGGCCATTAATTAAACTGACGGTATTCAGAGTGTTCTGTAGCGCGATCTAATTGCAAGAATGGCGCCAAATTTTGTAGGAAGATTAAACAAGACGGTGGACGAAGGATTCCGCGAAAAAAATTTAGTTCTAAAAATCACCGCCAGGGGAATATGTGGCCCTGTGTATTCGAAAAAGAGAGTTTCAAAAAAGAAGAATCAATACTGAAATAAAATAACCGTTTATTTAGCACATCCAACTCAGGTTCGATGTCGCCGCCGTGGACCACATATTGCATTCTGTGCACAGCATTTACAACAGCAGAGAATAACATGTCTGCAGGAATCTCCGGTACAGTTCGCGATATGTTATCCTTCAACGTAGCCAGGTCCTGGACGCCTTGATAGACCTTGGACTTTAGGTAACCCCATAGCCAAAAGTCGCAGGGTGTAAGATCAGGGGACCGAGGTGGCCATGCAGTTGGAAAACAGCGGCTAATGACGCTTTCTGTTGTGAATTTCTGTCGTAGCAGCTGCTGTACCCGCAAAGCAATATGTGGAGGGGCTCCATCTTGCATGAAAATGATTTTCTCCAGGCACTGTCTTTGCTGAAATGCCGGAATAACAAAGTTGTTTAGCATTTGGCGATATTTGTCTCCGGTAACAGAACAAGTTACAGGTCCATCCTGTCGGAGTAATGTTCTCATAGAAGAATGGATCTATGATCATATCTGCTCTGAAACCACACGAAACAGTTATCTATGGTGAATGCAAAGGAATTTCTTTGAATGCTCTTCGTGACTTGTGATCCCAAATTCGGCAGTTCTGGGTATTTACAGTTCTGTTCAGGTAAAAGTGGGCCTCGTCTCCCCATAAGATTTTCTAGGGCCAAGCATCATCCCAAGCATCCTAGTCAAGCATCATCCAGCTCCATTCTGGCAAGAAAAGTGAGAGCAAAAGTCAATCGCTTATCGTGGTCGGTGTGACGTAACTCTTGTACACGGCTGATCTTGCACTGATTGAAGTGGATAATCTTTCGTAGGATTTTCCATACCATGCAATAAGGCATATCCAGATTCCCAGCTATCCCACGAGTGCTGGAAATGGTAGCAATATTGTCTGGTGCTCTGTCGACAATCGCCGTTGCCACTTCTTCCATTGTATCCTGTGATACGGGTTTTCGTCCTCTGCCTGACTGAGCATTTAGAGAACCTGTTTTCTCAAACTTCTCAACCATTGCTTTTAAACCATTAACTGAGAAAAGACCGTTACCTTTACGCATTTTTTGTGGTTTCTAAAAGCAAGAAGAGCGGCTGGCGCATTGCACTGATTGAGGTAAAAGAATTTGACTAGTAGAGCTCGCTCGACTAAAGAAGGAGACATTATGAAAGATAACTTTCAATGAAATTGCTTCTAACAGTAGCACATTACCTTTTAAAGCCGATCAAGCTGGCACCGGGTCAAAAGATGTAACATGAAATTTGAATAAAGAACTTCTTCTACTGTTGCTTTCTTTGGGGTTCTGTAAGTGAAATTGAAGATAAAGAAACTTTAGCAGTGTTTATGTAAATTTTTAGCTTTTTATAAACTGTTACCATTTTGAGCTTGGATTAAACTGCTAAATTCGTTAAAAAAAAACGGTAATTTTACTTCAGTATTGATTCTTCATTTATTGAAACTCACTTTTTCGAATGCACAGCGCCACATATTCCACTGGCAGTAATTTTTGGAACTTTTTTGCGGAATCCTTCGTTCCTCGTCTTTAATCTTCCTACAAAATTTGGCGCCATTCTCGCAATTAGATCGCGCTGCAAAACACCCTGAGTACCGTCAGTTTAATTATGGCCAACTTGTATATATGCGTTTTAGAGCATGAGTAAAATGACTGTCAACTTAAAATTATCAGACCATTCTTTACCCTGTTTCCAACCACTTGCCACAGTTGATCATTATAGAAATCTATTTTTTCCATTGACAAAATTGAAAACTTTAATAATAAGTGCTTAAAATGACGTAGAACCTTCATATAAATGTATCTGAAGTTAAAACATCTACTATAATACAGACATTTTATTTTCAAGAAAACAATTCGGGGAAAAAAAGATTATAAAATTTAGCCTTTTTTTATAATTTGTCCAGGGTATCTCACGTGGCAGAACGATGATAGCCACTTCTACCATTTCTCTTCATATCCTCTCATTTTACACAAAGAAAAGTTAGTCTACTTCAAATATTAAAATATTTTCATTGTTGTTAAAGTTATAAACAAAAATCCTAATTCGGATTCCAGACGCCCTGTATTTTTTGACTAATAAATTGATTGCGATTCCAGTCTCCTATACAAAATTCTTTTTTACATTGTGCACTCCCTGCCCAAAGTTTGTCGAATCTCTTTTTAATCTTCCTGTTCACGCCATTGTTTATTTTTTTATTATTATTAAAAGTGTAATATCAAAGTATTACTTATTTAATATTGATATGACCATTTTAGAACCAAGCTACTGATACGTATATTTATCTAACATAGAAGTATGAAGTTTTATGGGAGGTTTTGTCTTTGTAGATTACAAACATTTCAAAAATATTAAACCACTCCGAGATAAAATCTCTCGACGTATACATTTTTTTTCCTCAATTCACTGCAGTCTCCTTAAATGCGGATGTCCAAATGGATTTCAATTGCGTCGCCAGAAGCACTTTATAGAGTTAATATTTTTTCAGTGAATTTTCGCCTCGCTATTTATCCTTCGTTGACTAAAAGCAGTGAAAAGAAATAACATCTGCTATTAAGCAAAGGGAAAGAGCTGCTAAAAAAAAATTTTAGAGTAGCTTTTATTTTTTTATATTACACGTTTCATAAAACTGATACTAATGAATTAATCCTCTCATGAATCAATTATTTTTAACCCTTTATGTACTGAATTATGGATTCATGAGAATTTTATCTTCTAAAGCATTTTTGGTGAATTTTTGAAACTACATTAGAAGATTTACGCAATCATTTACTAAATTTTAGAAGGATTAATTAGATTTGAATTTATAGAGATTTTGTGCAATATTTATAACCGCACTCAAATCTTTTATTTTAAATATTTTTCTTAGTATTTTGTAGAATTAGGAAATGCACAAATATAATAAAGTTCTTGAAATAAAAATATAGAAATATTTCTAAATTGAAAAATACCTCCCCCAGCGCCAAGAAAGCTGAAAGGATGCAAAGGCAAAAGAAATCATCCTTTTAAAAATATTTTTGTTTTGTGTAACCAATAATGGTTTTGGAACAAGATAAAATAATGCATCCACAACTCATTCTAAACTGTATTACTACTAACCGATGTATTAAATTAATTTTATAGCAAGTTATTTTCATGGTACTTATAAGTACCGTCAGTAGATAAAGGGTTAAATAGGTGAAAAACTTATTATATTTAAAATTAATAATTATTTTTTCTCAATTATACTGATTGGTAAAGATAATATGAGGGGCTCACAACTATAGTAGGCCAAGTCCATCTTGAAAAAAAAATAAGATAGTCCATTTAGAAAGTGCATAAAATCTGTCTTATCCACTCCCATTGTGAACCAAGTCTGTTTTCACATACTTTATCAAATATGTCATCTGTTTACAGACTTGGTTTACCGTGGAAGTGGATAAAACAGATTTTATGCACCTTCTAAATGGATTATCACATTCTTTTTAATGGACTTAGTCTACTATGGTTGTGAGCACCTCATATACGAACTGATTTTTTTTCAAGTGGGGGAAAAAAAAAGCCGAGGCTCTAACCCAACCCCGCTCTGGTAATCTAAACCTTATTCCCAATAAGGTTATCTGAGCGAAATATGCCTGCATGTTTTCGACCCAGGTAGCTCAAATGGTAAAGCATTGACAATTTAAGTCAAGGTTCTGGGTTCGAGTCCGGGCATTTTTTCGCTCAGTTGAAAAAAAATTTAATTCGCATTAAAATGAATTATTAAGAACGAATATGGCGTTTTAAGATATGTTATATTTATTTCAAACCTACACAGCGACTCGATATAATGTTTACAAGCACTAAACAATTATTTTTAAGAGTTATTAAATAGTTTTTGTGATAATGTAAATTTTGGTCAACTTATCCCAAAGTAAAAAAGTAGAAGAAAAATGTCATGTTTTTGTTTTAGGTTCAAAAGCAAAAATTGTTTGAGAAAGTTTTCTCTCGAGCAGAAGATAACAAGAAAGAAAAATCATGCGTCACGCATATATGACATACTTTCCAGCACTTCTAGACTACTGTAACGAAACTTGACTATTTAATAAGGTAAAAAAAGGATATTTAAACAAAAACTTCAACAATACACATCAATTCCATTATATTATTGGTTGAATGTTGCCACCGTCAGTATGACGTCAGCGGTACTCGCGGGCATGTTTTTGCTTTATAGTATAGATTTTTTACTATCAAATTCACTGAAATATAGTAAATAACATTGTCAAACATGTGGGTAAAATATATACGGAGTGTTCGAAAACTTTATCTGCTAGTTTTTCCGAATGCTTTACATTTTCAGAATTGATGTTATATGAATTGCTTTTTGAGATAGGCATTTTGAATTGATTTTTGTGGTTTGCAAGAATGGGATCTAGGAGAGATTGGATTTTTTCAATAACAAAAAAAAAAAAAAAAAAAAAAAAAATTCTAAACGTTACCAATAGAGGATGGCTGCCATGCAATATATGAAGTTGATTTATTCAATTCAAGCCGTCAATGAAACACCTGGATGCACGTGAATTTTTATTGCTATCATTATCAGAATAACAATTGTTGGTTTTAAGCTTCTTTACATGAACGGTGGATCCGAAACCCAAGCACCTTCTACTTAGGGTATACTGAAGCTTGTTAGACGCGTGGTCAGACACTGACTTGTTATTTTTTTTTCCCGTGTTCATTGTATTTTATTGCAAGAGGCATTTTTATATATCTACCATATTTTGCTAAGCGCATTATATTGCTGACTTTTGAATCTACAACATTGTAACGAAATTTTGTCGCGGTATTGAGTAAATCTAAATTCTTTTAACGGTAGAAATAAAAAAAGTATCTCTGCACGTCTACTAATTTTTATTGGCTGGGCGTGCTGTTACGAAGTGGCAAGGATCTCATCCGAAATCTCAAAAGTAGTAAACCTATCATCTATGCAATAAGGTCACAAAAAAATTCAATATTTTCTGTGGTCATGCTATGTGCACAGGTAAGTAGACTCTTTTTCCGAACAAGTATATTTAGATCAGTTATTTGAAATCTAGTGGAATACCTGACATTTTGATGAACGGTTGGGTGAAATTTAATTGTGAATAGGGTTGCAAGTTATTCATATTTAATAATAATTATTTTATTGTAAGCATAATATCAGATCTTACTCTTGAAATTATTTAAAACTATAAACTTTTTGTGGCAAGGGGTGTAAATTCCCTCTTAGGAATTGCACTCTCATAATCCTAAAATAATTTTAACAAACACTTTTAGGAATGATTTCAATTCATTTTTAGCAGAATATTAACTGTAAAAAAAAGAGAAGTATTTCTTGATCTATCAAGAAAGTTTAAGAAAATGTAACTTTTCCCATGTTACCCATGATTCCGTAAAGCGTTCCTTTATCTTCAGAAACCTAGGAAATAACAGATTCCCAAGATTTAAAGAATCTCATAAACATAAGTACTTTTTGCTGTTTGTAATTCTTGGTAGTGTTACCAGTAATTTTTAGTGTATTAATCAATTTTATTAAGCCAGTATTAACAAGAAATGTTGGATTTTCGGATGCTATCAATTCTCATGTAAACATTTTCATGTTCAACATACAAACACTCTAAATTATCAGGTAAAATGAACATTATTATGTTACTTCTGAATGCATAAAGTCTGTTACGCAGCTGAAGTTGCTTACATGATAATTACTAGCATCCGAAAAGCGGATATTTCGTGATGATATCGGGTTACGAAAACTGATTAATAAAGTTTAAAAACTACTTCGTAACTGTTCCAAAAATTAGAGGCCAAAAAACAAATTGTTTCAGAAATTCTTCAAATCTCGGAAATCTATTGATTTCTGAGGCTTCTTAATGTAAATGAAGGCTTTTTGGAATTGTGGCTAACAGGGAAGAGGCTATACTATATTTTCGTATACCTTCTTGCTAGATTAAGAAATATTTTTCTTTTCTTTTCTTTTACAATGTTTTCGATCTATTATTGTTTTTTATCTATTCTTAATCTTTTAGTGGAAGTTAGGAAAAGGCGAAGAAAAACTTGATAAATATTGAAGAAATCAAAATTCTTTTAACAGTAAAAGTTTAAACAAAAATTTCTTTCTGACTGTTAACTTTTATTGTCTGAGCAGTTTTTCCTTTAAAAATTAAACTACTTACGAAACATTTTTCTCAAGAGCATTTCGTAACTAAAAAAATAAAAAGGTTTCCTTTCAGGAAGCTAACTGCTTAAATAGCATTAATCGAAATTCTTAGAGAACACTTAAAAAAATCTTATAAAGTATCATGTAAGCGATCTGATAAAATTGCTCATCCTGATTATTATTTAAAACTCATTAGGGAGGCTCAAATAATGTAGACTGAAAAAAATATATGGATAGCACACAAGCACACATGTATACGCACTGCATGCACCCTGTCTCCAATTTTGATTTTCTAAGTTATTCATGGCCTTGTTGTTTCATATTTTATTCGTTGTTGTTTTGTTATTTGCTTTTACCGTGTTTTGAATTTAATGAAGAATAATTTATCAATGTATGTATATATATATATACACATACATTGATAGATATGATATTGATGTATTAATATATATACACTGAGATACATGTATATTAGAATTTTACCAATTTGTTCATTTATTTGTGATTTCATCTTTATATATATATATATATACACACACACTATATGGCCATTAAGGATAGGGCACTTTCAATTTTAGACATTTTGTCGAATATTTAAAGATACATTTGTTGGATTTTTCTGGCACTTCAGGATTAAGAAGAATATGTTCGACTTCACATTTATCAATGGCGGTTTGATCAGAAGGACAATTAGGGGGCCAACAAAAAATCAAAGAAAAAGAATAATGTTTGGGATCACCATGTAAAATAAAATGCACGAAATGATCTATCGCTATAGCTTGTGAATATATGGATATTTTACAATATATATATTCATTTATGGAAGAATAGAACGTATATTCATGGAGCTATATTGATATTTTTTAAAAGTTCAAAAAATTTTTGCATGCTTTTTGTTTATATCATGCAGGGCTTTTTACCAAATTTATCGCCAGTTTCAGGAAATTTGACAAAATGTAATAGAAATAATATGGTGTAATTGGAATGTAAATATATTAAATATTTTCTGAAATATGAGCAATTGAATGAAATTTTTTATCTGATAACGAATAAAAAAGCACGATAAAAATATTTTCTTTCATGATTTGATAGTCAACTCTATGGAGCAACTCATAAAAAAAAGCCAGTCAAATATCGTGAAAATTCAGAAAGATATCGGCAATAGACAAAGCTGATTTTTAGTTGTTCTCTAAAAACAGCTAAATGATAAGGGTTTTTTTTTTTCCATAAATTGTCGTTTTTAATTTTTACTTTTTTTAATTTTCATGTTTTATTGATGCTTTAGTTCTTCTTGGAAAATCACCAGAACAAGCCTATTCCAAGAAAAAAAAAGTATCAAAATCTAAGCATTTCTTCTAAATCTACTCGTTGACATTAATTAAGCGCAACTCCTTGCAAAAGCCAGGTAATAAAAAATGACAATTTGTGGAAAATCCTTTATCCTTCATCAGCTTTTAGAGAGCAACTGAAAATTCGCTCACTATATTGCCGATATCTTTCCGAATTTTCAGGATATTTCGCTGGTTTTTTTTTTTTTTTTTTATGTGTTGCTCCCGACTATCAAATCTTGAAAGAAAATATTTTTATCGTGCGCGCATGCGCAGATAAAAAATATTTCATTCAACTGTTCATATTTCATCAAATATTTAATATATTTACATTCCAATTACACCATATTATTTCTACTATATTTTGTCAAATTTTCTGAAACTGGCGTTAAATTTGGTAAAAAAAAACCCTGCATGATATAAACAACAAAAAAAACCAGGAAAAATAATTTTGAACTTTTTTTTTAAAGTCGATATATCTCCATGAATATACGTTCTTCCACAAATGAATACATATATTGTACAATATCCATATATTCGTAAGTTTTGGCGATAGATCATTTCGTGCATTTTATTTTACAGGGTGCTCCCAAACGTTATTCTTTTTCTTTGATTTTTTGTTGGCCCCCTAATTATCCTTCTGATCAAACCGCCGTTGATAAATATGAGGTCGAACATATTCTTCATAATCCTGAAGTTCCAGAAAAGTCCGACAAATATATCTTTAAATATTCGAAAAAATGTCTAAAATTGAAAGTGTCCGATCATTAATGGCCATATAGTGTATATAGTCAAACTTTTTGTAATTATAAACCATTTTAACAGTATATATAAAATCATTATAAACCAACACAAATGATCATTTTTAATGTGAATATGCCAATTAAAATTTTATCCTTTATAAAAAATTCAAAAATATATTATTATATCAAGCGAGACAAGGAATTGAAAATACAGTATAGTACTGTATATCCTAAAAATATTGGAAATATTGGAAAAATAGAAATATTTGTGGAACAAAGGCAGAATCGTCAGGTCCATATTACCTTAACTTCCGCAAATAACAACGATTCTATCCTTGAATTAGCCATAAGGAGCTAAAAAATTCAAAATCTGGGCAATCGTACAGAGTAAATCTAAAAAAAAGAAGCCAAAAACAACAAGAGAGAAAAAGTATGTATTAAAGAAAGCATTTACCTATTCAAAATTGCCATGTCTTCTGCTTTTTGTACTCCAGTATTATCTTAGAGAAAATGTTGTTCTTTTAAATCCGCAGAATGTTCCAATTCAATAAAACAGCATTTTCTGTATTAAAATACCAATATCCAAAAAGCCGGAGACTTAGCAGCTCTGTCTGTTGGAGAGTTAACAAAATTAGTCAAAAAATTTTATTGAAATATTATTTTTTGTTATTAATGGTATCCTATATTTTTTCAATAAATAACAATGGGTAACTAAATTTTTGCATTAGCAATCTTATACATATATATATATAAATTTTGAATCAAAAATTGTTTTTTAAGTTCATATAACATATACATATTGCTGAAGAGAAAAACTCTTTATTTTTTATTTATTTTTTAACATAGATTTCCATTAGAACAAACTTCACAGGAAAGCAAATCGCTATAATGAAATATTTTTTTAAATAGAATTTTTATTTTACACTTTTTTTTTCAATTTGTTGAATTATTTTGATTTAAAATTGAAATGTAAAATAATCATTCACTCTCTAGCGTATAAATCATATACTTTTTAAAAAATTAGGCCATGCATATTCAGTAGAAGCTTTCTCTTGTGCATTTCATGAAAGGATATTTGCGAAAGTTTAATTGCTAAAATTCCTCTGTACTGAATCTTTTCTTTCTATCGGATTTTTTATAATGGAACTTGACTGTTTTTGGATCCTGAAAAACTGGAGAGTAAAAGCTAATAAATCCTGTGACCTGTTGAACATTGTTTCTGAAATTGTTACTTTCTTGAAGACAATTGTGCTGATTTGTTTCGGAAAAATGATAATATTGTTTTTTGGCGTATGACTCTTGTTTATTTACCAATATTTAACAAATGAAAATCCAAAAATGCGTCTATCAAACACTTAAACAATCTACATAACTTCAGTAGTACAAAATTGGAATGTATTGAAATAATATTTTGTATATTAAAGAAGTAGGGTAGCCTAGGGTAATTTTCAGACAGAAGAAGCTGGGGTAATTGGTAATGAACAGACAGCCGTAATACACACGCAGTAATTGAAGTCTGACCAAAACAGCTTATTTTTTAATTAAATCGACTAATTTTCAATTTCAATTAGTAATTTTTTTAGTAACAAACAGCTTTCTCTGCCTTGTACAAAATTAATTTCCTAAATGCTATAAAAAATTACTGTAACTTTTTGCTTTAATGATTTCAAATTTAAATTTCCCGGGTGTAGCAACACTAGCACAAGTGCTACTTCTTGTTTGGATACTAGAGTGTGTTATCTTTCTGAAAACGAAGAAGTAACGTTATTTGGATGTCCATCTAGCAGTAAATAGAATTTTTAAAAAGCGCAGCTTTTTAGAAACACCAGGGTAATTATGAGACAGCCTTCAGGGCAATTTCCAGACTCTAGTAAATATGACAAAATGTCTTTTAAGTGGTCCTACATGTAAATTTATTTTTTTGGTAGTGACTTATGGATGATTCCATATTAAAATATAATTTCCAAATGTCATCTCTAAATTAAAATGAAAGTATTGGGTGGAGTTTAGGCTAAAATGTTATTGATATTCTTTCAAAATCATATTGTTGAAATTGGTACGAATACGATTTATCTGAAATCCAGTGCATAATCAAATATGTATGCCAAACATTCTATCTGGGACAGGTCAGAAAGTTATTTCACAAATTGAATCACGAGAAAAATCTATTGGAAGTTAAAATGGAATTTTTAAAATGACTTGGAGATGACCGATATTGGTGGCCAAACAAAGATCAAGTTCAATTTGTTGGTCAAGTCCATTTGGTTTTTTTGACCTATTAAGACTCGATCTGTTTATCTTTTCCATTTTAAAGCTATTGAAGATGTGAAAGAATTGTATATTAAAGTGAAAAAAAAAATTACAAAGATATCTTTACTATCAAAGAAAACTAAAATGATTAGGCCTTTCGAAATTAGTGCTGTGTAAAAATTTTAGTGTATTGATAAAAAGCAGGTTAGGCGACTTTTATTTTATGAAATTAGTGCCGAGTTTGTGTTCTTATTTAATGTTCCTTTTTTCAGCCTTCAGCACTGTTTAAAAAGCCTGAAATTCTTTACTGATTTACATAAATTTATGTAAAATGGATGTAGCTACTGTAGCTAAACTATTTGTGTGAAAACGTATCATAAAACATACTCTTATTTGTGAAAATATAAATGGATTTCGGGTGTACAGTTACAATTGGGTTTTCATGTATTTTTCTGTATTCAGAATGGTCTAATAAATACCCTATTTTTCTCATAACATTTTACAATGGTGTCTTTTTAATTATTGTAGTTGGTGTCCAGATCAGTTCCTTAAATGTCCCACACAAATGGCTGTCTGAAAATTACTCCAAAGCACGGGGTAATTTTCAGACAGGATTTTATTAAATTTTGTTGTTCTTATTAATGATAATTATTTTAAAATGCTGAAGTAAAGTCATCAGGCATGTGATGATTTTACTTAGAAAAAGTAAAAAAATAGTCATTGATTCCTGAGTAACTGTAAAAGTGTTATTTTTGTCAGAAAATTACCCCAAGCTACGCATAGTATTTATTTACACGGTATGTGTCATGGCAAAATTTTCAGTAAGTATGGTTGGTGTTTTATACAATTATACATATTATAAAAACAAATGAAATAACAAATAAGTAAAATGTTTCATGCTTTCTATTTAATTCAATATTTTATATTTGCCTAGTTTTTTTTTTTTTTTTTTTTTTCCTACTTAAATATATGCCTTATAAGAAGCAAATAGAACAGTAATTAAAAAATTACTGTTTTAATTTACAAATTATCAATTTGTCTGAAAAGTATACGTAGACTGACTTTTTGGACTTCGAAACCGCATTCACTTGGAATTTTACAATTTATTGTTGTCTTTGAAACAATAGCTTTTACCAGATTTTTGTTACTTTCACCAAGAATGAATTTTAGAATATATAAATGTCTCACAATATTTTAAAAAATCCTTGTAATGAAACGGTAATTGAGTTGTAACTTCCAACTAACAATGAAAAATTTTAATGAGGTAATGGACTTCATTCATAAAATTGCTTTAGAAAATATTGGATAACTGGATAATGAAAAAAAGAACTTTATGCAACACTAGTTGGAAACTGTCGCGCATTAAATTAAACCTTTTATTGTAATGAAGTGTGGTACACTAAATCCTATAGGAAGAAAATTCATTTGACAGGAAATTGCTTTCCGTGGAACTTTGAATTAACCCAGCTTGTGGTACATAAAACACGAAATTGGCTTCCGTAATGAAGCAATTAATTGTTAGTTTTGTTTCGACTGCGAGCCTAATATACCGGAATATATTTCGATTTGTTATTATAATTAACGTTGAGTGCATCAGTTTTAACATTATTTATCGCTTAATATATAGGTCCGATAGAAAAAGAAAAATTGTATGTCATATTCAAGAACATTGCATTAAATATTTTTTTCTTATATCTTACATGTGTCATAATTTATCCAGTGACTGTTGCTTATTCGGTAAGTAGGTGATAGAAATTGTGAATAATTTAAAAGTTATATGCATAAGACTTGCACATTTTAAAAATAATTTACTGCCTGCATATAGGGGAGACTGGGGAGAGTTGGCCCATTTTTTACAAAATGATTTTTTATTTTTTGAAATGTTGGAACTTTGAATAAAGTTTCATATGTCATTTTATTCGTTATACAATCAGTTATCAAATTAAAATTGCGACATAAGCGTACTATATAAGAAACTCGAAAAATGATTGATTTTAAACATGAGAAAATAATGGGTCAAAGCTCCCCACATATGGGAGGCTTGGCCCACTTTATTTTATATTGAAATATTTGTTAAGGGAAATAAAATCAGTTTTTAAAAAGACAGAATAACTTTATGCTACAAGGTTTAATTATTATTAAAAATTATTTGGGAAAATATGATGTGTAAACAAACCTGGTTAGACGGAATTCAAGGAACAGGAGAAAAATTCCGTTTTAAACACCCACCTTTTTTTTCACTCAACTTGGCAACACTAAGTTGCCAAATAGATTGGCTTCATCTCATTGTGTTCATCTTGGTGAAATTTGTCTATATACCTCTCTAAAGTGTTTTGACCAATATTATGTTATTTTGCAGAGGGATGAATACCTAACATTTCTTAAGGCTGCTGCTTTCATCCTTTTTAGTACTTTCCATTCTTTCTATTTACCTACTATGGGTACTATTCAAATGAAATAAAAGTTCCTATCAACTTTCCAATTTATATTTCATAAAAAAAAAAAAATATTGCTTCTTATAACAATTTTTCTCATCTTCATTTAATCAGATTTAAACGTTTTCCTTTCCATTTTACTGTAGCTTTACATAATAAATTTACATTATTTTAGAAATATAACCATTAACCCTTCATTATGTACAGTGTGTAATAAAAAGATTTCGAAAAAACACTTAATTAAGGAGCTTTGACCATTTGGTCAATCCTCCCCACATTGATTGGGTTAAGCCTCGCCATTCCCCACATAGCGACTTTTTAAGTATAGCACATGGTTATGTTTAGCCTAATTTACTGTACAGTCTTTATGCATGGAATGAAAGCTCAGTATTTCTACATTACTTAAAACCTAATTACTTAAATTTCTATAATAAATTTTATCTGAGAAAATCTTACAAAATTTTTCTAAAAAATACTTTTTAAGCTGAAAACTCTTCACAATTGATTTTTCTACACCTGTTTCAATTATCTTCACGAAACAAAAACTATTGTTTGAGCATTTCAGTAGCTTTGGTTGGCACCTATTGGCAAAACTCTGAAATTCTTTTAAATATGAAAACTGAAGGGTGGGTCAAGCCTCCCCTATGGTCAACCTTCCCCAGTCTCCTCTATATATCTCCTGCAGATATGGTTGTTTTATTATGTAAACTTTGTGTGCCAGTTTTGTGTAGTATGTCTTAATAGATATGTAATTTGGGGTTTTTTTTTTTTTACATTCTTTTACATTTTTTGTGTTTGGCGCAGCATATCGATGTCATTAGGGACTTTGTGTCAAAAACAAACAATCAACCAAGCCCAATATATTTTCATTCTTTTTGTAATCAAAAGTGCTTTTTGATTCTTAAACCCTTTGTAGATGTAAATTATTAATCTATATATTCTGTATCAATTACGAGATTAACTCTATAGAAACCGTCAATTTCACGAATTATTTTAGAAATATAACCATTAACCCTTCATTATATACAGTGTGTAATAAAAAGATTTCGAAAAACACTTAATTACGGAGCTTTGACCATTTGGTCAATCCTCCCCACATTGATTGGGTTAAGCCATACAGCGATACAGTAGCTTAACCCGTAACCGTCTTATATAGCCGTCTATAATCATTTTATACTTAAAATTTCTGAAATATAAATTCTACTTTCTAAGAATATGTATTTTTCAATTGGGAAAGGATGCTAATATGTACCACAATACAGTTTCTAAATTTTCGTTAAAATGAACTAAATTTATAAGGAAATATGCATTTTAATATATTCACCAAAATAGCATATTTATTTCGCCATAGTTATAAAATCAATACCCGTAAATCTTTTCTAAATTATATTATCTGTAAATTTTAGCGTGACCTTTCAATTCATAACTCGAAAAATAAGGTAGAGAATTTATATAATTATTTCAATCATTTCATCACTTTCCGCTCTTTTAAAATACAAACAATATTCAACTGACAAGTTATATTCTGTTCAGTGGCGTAACTATATGCTGATTGTAGCCTGTGGCAAAACAGCATTCTGGATCTCTTTGTCCTATTCTTGACTCAACGTAAACAAAAATAGGGAAGTTCGACACCTCCTTGACCCTTGGGGCCGTGGCTTTTGACTCCTCAGCCATCTTATAGTTATCCACTAATTCTATGTTAAGAGGAGCAGCGAAAAAAAAAAACTACGATATTTTCGTTATTTTTAAAATAAAAGCTTTATAATGAAATGAAAACCATAAAGTAGGAGAGTACATTATTCAACCGTATATTACACACGATGTACATTTCCACAGCCAACTTTAAAAAGACAGGCCACGGAACTTCATTGATGTCGGCTACTTTTCAGCCTAACTTAATCATGGGCAGGTCGACAATTAGTGAGATCCATCCTATGTTGATCATGTGACATCAAACTGTGTAGATATCTTGGCCTGTCTCTTTCGTTTTCCTGCGATTTTTTTTTCTCAATATGAGCATTGTTCTGCTTTTCTCGCGTTACTGCATATATGTTGTGCATTAGCGATAGAATAGTTATTTCCGTATGTTAAAAAAACATTGTTACCAAAACTTACAGTACACTACAGTTATCAAAAACTTCTAAATTCAAGCATGTTTAACCCCCAAACACATGCGCGGCGTACTGTGTATGCCAGAGTAGCACTTCGCTATGTACGGTTCGTGCTTTGCCATCGACAAATTAAAATTAAAATCGTTTTTTTTTTATTTAATTGTAAACATTTGTTAATAATTCTACGATAATACAACTTTAAAGATACTTTTCGAAACTTAGTGGTGACAAATGTAAGTAACGTATTTAGCCTGTGTATATCTTATTCGGCGCATGTATTCAAGGGTTAAGTGTCGGCTGAATCGGGATTTTTCTTTTTAAGTACAATTAATCCAGAAACTAATTAAAATTTTGAATAAAATGAGTTTTTCATTAAAAATACGAGTATATCACACTTTTCTTGTAATTACCTAAGACTATTTTTAAATTTTATTGTAAGATATATTCTGCATGCTACTTCATTGACAGAAAAATAATTCAGGAAAAGTGACAGGCGATTGTGGGAAGTTGATGAAGAAAAGCAAATAAATTGTAAGGATTTTAAATTGAAAACACTCATACTCTATGTCGTATTCAGATTTTATAAACTCTCCGTCGGGAATAAAATGTATGTTTTAAAAGAAAATTTTAAAAAGTGATTATAAATTGTAACTATTCTTGTACGTAGAGGAAATTAGGGAGAGATGTGACAATTTTAACAAAAATATTTTTTTTACAATTTATGTTTCGCTAGTACGAAATGGAAATTTTCAGAATAACATCTTGAAACATTTTGACATATTTAAAAAATATAAATTTGATGATAATAATTCAAGTTTTAGATCAATAAACCAATTAATAAGAAAAATGTCCCATCCCTACAAATTTTAAAAAGTGATTATAAATTGTAACTATTCTTGTACGTAGAGGAAATTAGGGAGAGATGTGACAATTTTAACAAAAATATTTTTTTTACAATTTATGTTTCGCTAGTACGAAATGGAAATTTTCAGAATAACATCTTGAAACATTTTGACATATTTAAAATATATAAATTTGATGATAATAATTCAGGTTTTAGATCAATAAACCAATTAATAAGAAAAATGTCCCATCCCTACGGGACATGTTTTTAAAATGAAAATTCATACTTAATTTTCAAAAATGTGGTGAAAAAATGACAGACAGTGCGACATTTACATTCCTAAGGTTTATTGTAAATTGCAATTTTTATTTTATGTTATATTATACTTTGCAATATCCAAATCAAATTAAAAATTTCCTTGTACACGGCTATTTGCAGTTCAATAATTATTTCAAAAGAGTGATATTTTATTTAAAAAAAATAATAAGGAAATTGATATTAAAGAAATAAATATAAATATTTAAAATTAATGATTGATATTGATAAATAATGCATGAGTAAGAAAAGAAAAAATTCGCACTGTTTTAGTATTTCAATGCATATTTGTTTTTTAAGAAAATCATGAAAGTAGTTAAAATTCCTTTATAACTTGCAAAATAATAAGTTTTATTTGTTACACTATTCAATTCCAAAACAAGATAGCCTTATAAAATACCAAAAAATTGTATGTAATTAAACATAAGAATTTGGATAGAAATATAATTTGGAAGGGATGGGACATGTCCAATCCCTCCCTGAGTCATATTGTCCCATCCCTCCCTTGGAGCAACATTTTAAAAAAATAGGTTTTTACAACAACCATGTAGATTTTAGGCTTAACTTAACTGTTCATTCATAAAAGACATATTGTTGAGTTCACAAAAGATTAAATACAGTTAAGTTAGCAACTAAGTTTGAAATTTAAAATTTGCATTAAAAATCTGAGTAGTTTTATACTTTTGATATTGTGAAATAGTCTTTTTAAGTCTTCACAGTAGTCTCTCTGTCACCTGAAAGTCATCATGTAACTTTAATGTGACATTAATTGGTAACTTATAACAATACAGCGTTCACGATGACTTTGAAATTGAGTCTACAGATGACATTCACATGAGAGTCGCAATGTAACTACACTGTATAAGTCACATGGTGACTCGTCACAAAGCAGCAGTCACATTGACGTCTCAGTGGAGTCGCATATAGTGATCATTTGAGACTCATAATGAGATGTATGGAATTTCTTATTTTTTTGCTTCACCGTAGTGACTGTGACACTTGTGACCATGTGTGACATGAAGGAGATGTTATATGGACTAGCTGTGCTGTAGAGATAGTAATTATTCGAATTATATTATTTCCTTTTGAGTATTCGCGTACTTGAAAATTAGCATTTTGTGATTGGTCCTTAATTTTAGACACCAGTGTATATACATAATTATATATAAGATCGTGGGTTTGTCTAATAAAGTAACATTCCAATAATTGTCATATTTTTATTCTCGGAAATAACTTTAGTTATCAAAGTGTTAAAATCATAAGACCCCACATTCCTGTTGCAGTTAAGAATTATGCAAAGTAAATGCAAGGCATATCGTTATTAAATATTCTGCGTTAACTCTCAGCATTCAACAACATCGACCTGCATGCTTGAAAACAAGTCGCGGAAATACGATAAATTCAGTTTTGACTTTCAGCACCTGTTTTAGTCTATCAAACTTATCTTGTTTGACCTTTATTTCCGCTGTTCACGAGCGCCTCTTTTTCCCATATCAAGAAGTATTATATGATGCAGATCAGTTAGATTACGTTTCTAACAGAAGTATAGATATCTGCATGGATGTATGAGAAATATGAATATTCAGTATTCTTTTGATCTACTAATTTGCTTTCATTAGTTGTACCATATAATTTTACAGTTCAAGAAAACATAATGTTTTCTGCCAAGCATATCTTACCTTTAAATATTTATATCAATTCAGTTAACTGCATTAAATTTCGATATTTTGCATTGCTGTATATACTCGTTGATAAGTAAAGAACTTTAGAAAACAAAAATTGAAGCTGATAAATGGGTTATATTTAAGGTTAGCGAAACAAAAACTACCTATTTACCCAACCGGAGATTTATAGGGCATATTTATAGATTTAAAGGCAATGGACAATTATCCTGCAGAGTTTACTTATTTAAAGAGATTCACTACTTGCAGATTAAAATTTATGACTAAAATTTATAAAAATGATGAACATTATGCAGAATTTAATTTTTACACAACTCAAGAAGTCGGATATGAAAACGTAGAACAAATGAAATACGATTATAATTAGAAACGTACAATTAAAAAATATTTTTATAAATTTAATTAAAACTTATTTTCTAATTACAAAAATAATTCTATCTTCGATTTCAAAGATTCTTTCAAAAACGCACCAGATTTGTGCTTCAACTCAGTTCAAATGTGGTTCCAACAAATATTTAATTTTATTCTGAAATTTCGCTTAATAATTCAAGGGTTTTATGAATATATACGCCATATGTCACTGTGCACCAGTTGGGTTCGACAGGGTTTTTAACTATTACTCATAAAATATGCAAAAAAAGGAACAAATTTGGCATTTTCTATGTGTATGGATTTAGTTTTTTAGTAACCACATGACAGATAAAAACCAATGTTAAGAAAAAAGCCAAAAAAATTTACTATATTTCAAGGCATCAAAAAAGAAATGCCTTTTTCGTGCAAGATGAAGGAAAAGAGATTGAGAGAAACAGCAGCAGCAACATATCGCTGCTTGAATTTGATAGCGGTACCACACGAAAAAAAAATAGATTTTACAGGAAATAATTTTTAAAGCTTACAGTTTTGGATGTTTAAAATTATTTGTCTTAATAAGTTGTTGAAAGTAATTATACTTTTTAAGATATATTATTTAGGGGTTACAAATACTATAATTACATTTACTATAAATATTTTAACATTAAATTTGCATCTCCTCTTTGAGTTGTGCCGTCGTTCAAATAATGGATAGTCCCACACTTGCACTTCTAACACTTATTCAAACCGAAATTAGTCGCTATTAAAGAAAAATATTATCACGAAAGTTGACCTAAGTCGAAATGTGCCACTATTCAGAAAAATGTTACTACCTCTCTTCATTCAGGATCATTACAAATAAAAAAAGAAAGTGCCCAGTTAAACTGATGGCATTGAGCTCACAGGTTATTCATATTAATTGTATATTATACTCTTATTTCAAAGAATAATGCCCACAAAAAATAAATGAAGGGGGATTAGTCCCCGTTCCCTCACATTCAACTTAACCAATGAACCTCCATATCTAATCAGGAAAGCACCTTAACATAATAAACTGGTATACCAAATTTGAAGCAAATCAGATAATTCTGCATGAAAAACCAGTTCGCTAAATTAAGGGGGGGGGGGTCTAACCCCCTTTCCCTCCTTTATACTTAACTAATGAACCTCCAAATCTAATTAGGAAAGCTCCTTATCAGAATGAACATAGAAAAAAAATTAAAGTAAATTGGATAATTCTGCATGAAAATCCATTTATCTAAATTAAGGGAGGGGTCTTGGCCCCCTTTCCCTTTTTTATACTGAACCAATGAACCTCCAAATCTAATAAAGGAAATACCATATCGGAATAAACTGGCATATCAAATTTGAAGCAAATCGATTAATTCTGCATGAAAAACCCATTTATCTAAATTAAGGGGGGTCTAGCCCCAGCCCCCCTCCTTTAAAAACCAATAAACCTCCAAAATTAATCAAGGCAGCTCCTTAACATAATAAACCGGTATACTAAATTTGTAGCAAATCGAAAAACTCTGCATGAAAAACCCATTTATCTAAATTAGGGGGGGGGGGGGTCTAGCCACCCTATCCCCCCTTTATACTTAACTAATGAACCTCCAAATCTACTCAAGGCAGTTTCTTAACATAATAACCCGGTATACCAAATTTGGAGCAAATCGAATAATTCTGCATAAAAAAAACCATTTATCTAAATTAAGGGAGCTAGCCCCCTTCCCCCCCTTTATACTTAACTAGTGAACCTCCAAATCTAATCAGGAAAGCTCCTTAACCTAATAAACCGATATACCAAATTTGGAGCAAATTGAATTTCTGCATGAAAAACTCATTTTTCTAAATTAAGGGGGGACTAGCCCGTTTTCCCCTTTATACTTAACCAATAAACACCCAAAACTAATCAGGGAAGCGCCTTATCAGAATAAACCTAGAAAAAAAAATTTGAAGCAAATCGGATATTTCTATCAAGAGTTATCGCGTTACGTACATACCTACCTACATACATACATACAGAACGGACGGGCACATTAGCTCTCAGGCCTTGATAGCCTGTGAGCTAAAAATCATCCAGTGTTTATGTAAGTCCACGAAGAGTTTGATAGCAGCACATCTGCCCTCTGATGTAAAGTAGTGGAATTACGTTGTGTGCCGTTTTATATGATAAAAGTAGTAAACATATAAATTTGTTTTGGTTAGTAAAATCATATTTAAAAAAAAAATAGAGTTGTGCCACCATCAACGCAAAGCAGCGATATTAGCTTTGTAATAGCTGTATGCTAAATTTATTTTTTCTATTTGTGCATATCTTTACCTTGGTATTACCCGCCACGTCACCCTGATAATACAAAGGCTTTTGTATCTGTCTTATCATGTTTGCAGGGCTTCTGGGAAGATTTGCAACCCCTATCACCCCCCTTCTTTTCTGCGCAAGTGTAGATCTTATTCATGTTACAAAAGGTAACAATTTTCTTTAAAATATTCAATAATTTTATTTAAATTGTGACTACGACATTGTATAAAGTTAAAAATGTCGGACACTGAAAAAGTTTCTGTTCTAACCTAAAGTCGAAAATTTTCCCTTACAAAGCGCAAAATCTTTGGTGGAGCAGTTACAGTTACCTAATCATAGAAAGACAGCCAATATTTATGTATCACTAGCTGTTACCCATGACATCGTTCACGTAGCATTAAGAAAAAGAAAAAAGCATTAATTAAGCAAAACATTTCACTCATGATAATTTAAAACATATTATAACACCCTCTTTATCACATTTTATAGGAGACAATGCGATACTTCTTATTTATGGGGGCCTTGACATAACTCGGTCAAAAAAATAAAAAAGGAAATTTTGTGCGAGATAATATAAACAATCGCGAAAATGAAACTGCAGGAAATTTAAAAAAGAAGGGCCAATATGATGAAAATCGATGAATCTCTCGTCGTAAAATGAAAAAAACAATGCCGGAGAATTCTACTACAAAACTGTATTTTATATAGTATTTTTTGCGAAATTTTTATATGTATACATTGCATCCTATAAGACTTTACAAAAATCTATTATTAAAAAAAACTATTTTAAAAAAATCCGGTTGCCAAACCACGATTTACAAACATGCCTCCAATATACTTCGAGCTCCCAATCCTTAATTTCGACATTGGCAGGGGGGGAAGTGCATTAATTTGACGCAAACATACTAAATGATTAAGTTTTATGACCGAAAATGCAATTTTCTTTTAAAAAAATAAAGTAATTTTTATTCATATTTTCTGAACTGAACGGCTTTAAGAATAAACACTTGTCAAAAATCGTTTTTTCAGGCAGTCGAGTTAATTTTTTTACTTTTTAACTTCTCGGTAATCATGACGTGATTTACGACATGGAAAATTTCACGGTGCATATTATTGACATTTACTATCCATTTTCTTTTTAACCTTTCTTCTTTTTAACTCATTTCAAATGTAAATTAAAACATTAAATCTTTATTTTAACCGTTCGCAGACGATAAACCGTCAAGTATTGATAGAATTTTTCTTTAAATAATAAGAATTGATAACATAACTCAATCCCATTTTATTTCAACATCAAAGCATATCCGTTTTATTTTCCATATATTACGTCATATTCGTCTCATTTCCGTAATTACTCAATATTCATGCACATTGTATTATTAAAAATACTTGAAAATTTCCGTTTTATTTCCAGTATGACGTCACATTCATATATATTTTTTAATTCTTATTTTTTTTTATTTCATTTTTCTTTTTAACGTGAAAATCTTTCAATTGAAAATTATCTATTGAGCAGAAATTATTATTCCGGTTTTTCATTTTTTGGCAACAAAAAAAGAAAGATAGTTAAATTTTATCGGGAAATTGTCAATTGATTCTGTATGAAAAACCGTGAAATTTCGAATCATTAAAAAAATATTCGAACAAAATAAATAAAACTCAACCTATATTCATTTTTGGATTATAATCCATCTATGTGCAAAGATACAAAGGCATTAATTCATCCGTTTTGACGTTTACTTTATTCAAACATTTACACACACTTTCGCATTTATCATATTATAAGGATTTTCCCGGCCACTGCTTAGAGGTCTGCACGGGCCCGGGCTTGGCCCGAGGCCCGTACCCGGGCCGGGCCGGGCCGGCGGAATGAAGGCGAATTTTCAAAAGGGCCGGGCCGGGCCGGCAGAATTAGGACAATTTTTTCAACGGGCCGGGCCGGGCCGACAGACAAATAAGCGGGCCGGGCCGGCAAAAAAATTAATCGGGCCTAACGGCCCGATATAAGAATTTAAGCGAAGCTGATAAAATACGAGCCGTTTTCAATGAATATGATTTTTTCGAGAAGAATAAATGTGTGTCACGAGCCGATGCGAGCTTAACAACTTCAATACAGAAATGTAATACGTCCATCGTAGAGACCGGCATCGTACAGTTACAAAATGTCTGATTCCGAGTTTAATTTTTTTTCAGCAGACTCGTGCCGGGACGGAAGTGATCTTAATCGATCTCAGGATGTGTAGAACAGTCATTGTGTTTTGTAGTATTAATAGTGATAATGAACTTCTCTTAACAGTATCTTTGGAAATATACCTTAAGGTGGTTCTCATATTCACTGCTCAACAATGCGAAGCTTTCAGACACATTTTCTGACAAAATGTTTAACTATAAAGGCATAAAATTGACAGGCCTGCGTATTGAAGGCATTTGGAAACGAATAGCTTTTTCCATATTTGATAAATTACTTACAGAGATAACAGAGATTCATGTCACGTGACTGTACGTTTTTCTCCTTTCCTGTGCTATCGCTTCCGGAAATTCGATTCAAAACGCTAACTTTGACAGTATTTTCAGAAAGATATATTGCTTTTATCTATGAAAAAAAACCACATTTACATAGCTTCTGAATTAGAATACCTGCCAATCTTACGCGTTTCCGAAAAGAAAAGAATTCATAAATGTGTCGAAATGTAGCTCCTTTGGATTTGAGAAAAGCCTTAAAAATGAGAGAAATATTTTCACAAATCTACTTTTTATTATACAGCTTCAAAAGTTATCATGTTTTTAATCCTTTATTCTGAAGTACATTAATCTTTTAATGAATCCTTATTTCCATTTTGAAATGTCTGTAGACACGATGACTAAAACACTGTAAGTAACCGTTAATATTTACTATTGTGTGTTTTCTGTTTTGCGAACATCATAGTAATGTAAAATATACTGTAAAATGTTCCCATAAATATGTATGTAGTATTCATTAAAAGAATCTTAATTGTATGTTGAGAAAAAATGGATTTCTTTTTTTGTTTTTTGTAGAAATTGTGTCGGGTCGGGCCGGGCCGGGCCGGGCCGAGAACTGTAAAAATGCAAACGGGCCGGGCCGGGCACGGGCCGAACTTCCAATTTTTTCTCCGGGCCGGGCCGGGCTCGGGTCGAACTTCTAATTTTTACTCCGGGCCGGGCCGGGCCAAGATAGCTTTCGTTCGGGCCGGGCCGGGCCAGGGCCTGGAAATTCCGGCCCGTGCAGACCTCTACCACCGCTGAATATATTTCAATATTTTTTTGCTATTTTAATCATTTTCTTTTTCTGGGAAATTAATTTCTGGTTAATATCAACATTATATGTACATTAATATAAAAACACCCTAGATTTTTTTGTTTACGGAAGCGTAACTATTGCATTTTTAGGGTACCGTACTTAAAAGTAAAAATGGAACCGTTATAAGATCACTGCTGTGTCTGTCTGTTTGTCACAGCCATTTTACTCGTAAACTATTATGGAACGTGGAAAGTTCAAATTGGGGAAGTAATAAGGACTACTGACCCAAATATTTAGATATTATTAAACATTCACAAATATATTTAGGAAAAATGTAGAGCGGCTAATTAAGTTACTTGAAAAGAAAACTTTTATTTGTGTATCGTGTAGGGTATCGTGTGAAAGCTTTCGTAACGCTGAACTCAAAAATACATTTCTTTTAATTTTAGGTATTATATTTTCAGAGATATCGTCGAAAATGTTGTGCAAAAATATGTCCCCCCCCCCCTCAATTTCCGAATCTACTGAAACTAAAATTATGAAAAATATAGAGGTAGTAGACGTTAAGTTAAACCTTGCAGGATAAATATAGCGATTACCCTAAGTCACATAGTTTTTGAGAAAGGCGCATTTTTCCGTTACACACAAATTTCGATTTGCGAGCATTCAGCAAAGGTTTTGAGGAGCACCGGCTGTACTTATTTTATAGCAGAAGTATAAAAGCATTGTTGATAATGATTTTTAAAAAAATCTTCGGAGATGAACTGAGATATTAACCTTTAAAGACACGGACGGCTTGGATATACATAATGACAGGTGCGGCGTACTCTATGTACCATCGGCATTTAAAGCCTAGATAACAACTTTTAATGATATATTTGTGTAATGTAATGCCCAGTAACAGTATAAAAGCATTAAACGTCAAATTGTTAAAAAAGGAGTAATTTCATTAGATTTCATTCCATAAATACTATGGGATTTGCGACTAGTTTGCATTGAGTGGATATCTCAATACACCTCCCGTGTTTTTAACTGTTTATTAAAAACCTATCTTGAAAAACGCGGCACGGACCAAGGTGGCGTTGCAAATTTGCGATTCCCTTTCGAAGCGCGCTTAGCATAATGCCAATTTTAAACTTCGAAGAAGGGTTTTGTTTTAGCTACACTGCAAAAAGAAAAGATTATTACTACGCTGAATTTAGTTTATGAAATGCCAAATGAAGTTTAAATATGCACTACTTTTATTGTCAGTACCGAATTAAGTACATCATAAGCAGATTAGGATAAGATTTTTAAAAAAAAGTTATTCAGAATAGCAATATTTGATATTATTTAGGCATCATATCTCTTTGAACTTTTATGGTATACCCATTCATACTTTTCTAGTATATATAGCTATATCCAACCCTACTTTGTATAGTTTTTTACAAATTCTTATTATTCTTTCAGCAACGATTTTTTTTAAATAATACAGTTAATAATTCATATATCGCACCCTTGCTACAAAAGTGTCAACTCAAATTGGCTTTTTTGAGTTATGGTTGCCATTCGGCTGGGTTTTTATGCCTCTGCTAATCACCTAAACTGCCAGATAGTGCATTGAAAATTCATCCAACAGGTAGCAGTTGTGTCGTTTTTTATGTTTGCAAGATGGCCACTGACCCTTCTAAAAAAGTGCCACATCTTCAATTGTGATCTAACCTTCATATACGAACGTGAGTTCAAAAATGCATTATTTTGAGTTGTTGCGTTTTTAATGATTCAAGTGGCGATGATCTTCCAAATGATTTCGAAATGTGGCAGTCTTGATTCATGTTTAAATATGTTCTGTTTCCTATTTTGAATTGTGACATTTTTGATGATCAAGTTAGGTACAATTGTTGGTTGGAACTCTAAATGTGTCTCTTTTGATGTTGCAAACGAAGAAAAGTAACAAGACAGAAAAAAAAATCGGAGTACTGTGTTTGTTAAACTCGTTGTAGCTACACAATATGAACTTTAAAAAGTTTTTGTTACAGATAACAATAATGCAGATGTTTCAAGTTTAAAATATACTTTTTATTTAAATTTCCGAGTACTTTCGGTCTGCAATCCCACAGCCAACTTCAAGGAATGTATTAATTGCCGTTCCATTCATTCAAATACATGACTTCGTTTAAAATGGGAGATTATATGGGTGTGTTCACGGCATAGATAAACATACAAGATAAGCCATTTACAGCAAAATCTGTAATGACATCGTTAAGATGCGTCACTAGCGACAAGAGGAAACAACTACAATCTTCCGAAATTTTCCTATGTTTGTGAAATTTCTTTATGCTTTAATATATATTATTTGATTCGATTGCATTCTTTTCGAGGCAGGCGATTCTCTCGAAATTTAGAGTTGGAATGTGTCGTTGGAATTTAAGTGTCTTTTTATTATTAACGAAATAACAATATTTTCAAAACTTTTTTAAATCTTAAATATGTCTGGCTATTGTCTGCACATGAAATTGAAACATTATTTTGTCGCTGAGATCGTTTTAACACACATCAGAGATAAAATGAACTCTCTCATAAAGAAAAAGACGCTGACAAAATATTTTAAATGGAGTATACATTACTGTTTACGATATAGCTTTTACGAAGCAGTGATGGCAGCGTCAAGAGGTTTAGAATGAAATGTTATAATTTCAATATAAGTAATTTGCGCGCAAAGAATGTGGACTGTGACTTCTGGAATGAAGCAGAAGGTAAACATGGTTCAGTCGAAATCGGATATAGTGTGATTCGATATCTTAAATCACTGGTGGAAACAGCTCAAAACACTGACGTGGATATAATATTGATCTCGGACAATTGTTGTGGTAAACAGAAAAATAACTATTTGCTTGCTGCATATGCATTTACAAGTACAGTGCTTCGGAATTTGAAACATAACCTGCAATTTGTAATACACGGACATCCTCAAAACGAGGGTGATAATGTGCATAGTGTCGTTAAGAATCAGATTGCAAAGAATCTTAAATTCTCACCAATATACGTACCAGAGCAATACGTCACGTTGATACAGATGGCGAAAAAGAGATGACCCCTAACCATATTAATGAGCTCGCATGCGAGAATTTTTATAGTATAAAGTTGCTGCAAAAAATGGGGTAACAACTTCAACGTGGACATAATTAAAATGAATATGAAATGGCACGAAATCAATATGCTCCGTGTCGAACGAGATCACTCTCGTGCATTTTTCTATGAAACATCCTACAGAGATGAAAATTTCAAGAATGTGAACGTGTGCAATAAGAATATACGATCTCAAGGGGATTTGAATTCTGTTGCGCTAGTTCGAGCCTATTCGTGTAAATTTCCGTCACCTGAGAATGCAAAAAGATATTCAAGACCTCATTGATAAAAATATAATCCTGAAATTTTATTTAATTCGTTCCTCAAAAATGTTTTGGGATAAAGCAGCTAAATATTTTTATCCGCAATCAGACCAGAAGACTGACTTATGTTTGTTATTTACAAGTTTTTTAACTGTTGTATTAAAATTTAATGCATTTAATTATCATTTAATAATAATATTATATTAAGTACTGTGTGCCTAGTTCATTTGAAAACGTAGATTTATTTCGTAGTTTAATTTTGTATGTACAAGTGATTAAGGTTTTAATACATTAAAATGTTATTTAAAAATCCTTGGTTGGTTATTAATTTCGTGTTGAATCCAGTGAAAGCAGTTTGATAATTAGCTGGGCGCTGATCTTCCACTTATGGAACACTCAGGAACAAGTGGAACAAACCTGTAAGCTCAATAGGCACTGTATACTAAATGTTAGTCATTTATCTTAATGTTTCTATTTCAAATATTTGTTTTTACTATGTTTAGAGTTAAAATATTCCAAAGAAATACATTTTTTTAAGTTTCCTAAAGTTAAAATAAAATATTATTATTCAATCATGTTCCCAACTTCATTCATTCACAAAAACTGAAGTGCTATCTGGATATAACATGAAATAAATAGATAAATCCTTGTTAATGAAACGTCATAACTCAAAACTCAATTTTCTGTCGAGTCACCAAAGGTGTCACATGTCCAGAAAACAAACAACAAAAGTGTCACAACTCAAAATGATAACGTACTCATTAGTCTATGTTGGTCGACAAAAGAGGCACAACTCAAAGAAATAAAATTTTTAGTTTGCCATTCTTGCAGATTTTTCTAATTTTAATCTATAATATTATTATATGCATAGTTCTTCTGAGTGACATCACTAGATCAATTAAAATTTATCTACACAGCCCGGAAACAGTTTTTCGCATTTTCTGAAAAACAGTTTTTTGAGTTATGCCACTTTTGTAGCAAGGGTGCGATATTATTATACGGAACCCTCTGAGCTCGAGTAATACTCGCACATGACCATTTATTTATTTTTATTTTTTGCCTAAATATCAATTATAACTTAGTTATCGCCAATAAAATAGAAAAAAAATATATTGAAATCACTTCTGTATTTCCCAAAAAAAGGAACAAGAAATAAATAAATCCAGTTTTACAGGAGAAGGTATTAAAATTTTCAACTGCGGAATAGCCTTTAGCGCAGCTTGTTTGACAGAAAAATCGATTTATTTTTGTACATAATTCTAGTGAATTTGACTTGGAAAAACCCGGTTATGTTGATCCTTATTTGAAGGATTTTCATTATTAACTATGGTCGTCTAAATTTATGTGTAATTTTTTTGGGTGTGTTTGCGACTGATTATTTTCTTATTAGCTATGTTATTAACAATATTTTTAATCGAGTTACCACTTTTAATAGCTGTTTTTACTTTTTGAAAAAAAAAAAAAAAAATGTTTGTATTTTTATGTTTTCTGTGATTTTATTTTCTTATGTCTTATTGTCAACATTCATTCTTAATTAAGCCATTTATTTTTATAGCGGGGGACTACCATGACGATTGAGAATAACGACTCCTTCTCCATACGCTTTCGGGGTAAGCATTTGAAAAATATTTATCTTGCTATACAAAGTGTTAAATATCAAATTAAACCCTATTTAAATTATTGGTTTAAAAAAATTCTATTTCATGTATGTGACATTTTATTAAATATTGGAGCCATTACTTTATGTTGATCTGAATGTTCATAAGGATATTTTTTGTTAAGGGTAAAAAAAAACTCTTTCTATAAAAATAAATGCAATTGTTGGTTTATAATGTTATTAGAAATTTTTTAAACATTTTATACGCAATATAACTTTTCTCTGATAAAACATATATATATATATATATATATATATATATATACTAGCTGCAATACCCGGCGTTGCCCGGTTCAGAATATATTGCACGCTTTATGGCATGAGAACCAGTCTCCTTAAACGATGTGTTTCAGCAATTTCAGCAGTGTTGCAGTTCATTGCTTCGGCGTTGAATAAAGATATCACGATGGCTATATTTGTTATCCACAATTATCACTGCAACTTCATTGACTTGAAGTGTATTAAACCTTCGTTCATGCTCACCTGCTGGTCTTTTGTCGACCAGAATGACGATCTTATAGTTGTCTGCAACCATTCGTTCTAGTCTTGAACACATTGATCACTTGATTATGGTTATGGAATAGACGTTGTAACCTCTGAATAATTTCTCGTTGTAGCCCCAGAATGCGAGTGCAACGATAATCTATTTCGAGTTTTTCTCACTAACAAATTATATTTGTAGGAATTTCGGTGTTTCATTTGGTATGGGCATTAGCGACGCTACTCGATGATAAAATTGCTCTTGAACTTTAAAAACTGGGTGAGAAATTTTCTGTTGTATATTGATGCTACGCTGAACGAACTCATTTGAAAGCAAGAATTGTATCGACGTATATTTTGTATTTCCTAATATTCCTTTAAAAACGTAATTTAGAAAGTTTTTAAAGGGTTTTTTAAAACGCTTGTTGTACCTGTCAAACCCGAAGTGGTAGTGACACCAGCTTAAAATGTAGTCTGTGTAATATCAGAAACTGCCACCATTGATTCGCAACCATTACTTTCGGAATAGGTTCATTATTTTTTGAGATTGCATAGAAATCGTAATTTAGGACATTTTTAGGACATTGCAATTTAGAATGTTTTTTGTTCCTGCAACCTCCAGGTGACAGTAACACCGACATAAATAGAGCCTATGTTATAGTCAGAGCTGTCACCATCAATTTCCAAAGTTTCCAACCATTACTTTTGAAATCGATTTGATACTTCCAGAGATTGCGTAGAAATCGTAATTTAGAACGTTTTTATAACGCTTTTCGCCCATTTTTAGGCATTTTAAAATTAGAGTTTTTCAGGGAATGTTCTTAAAGATCATTTATATCATATAAATAACTACCATGCCTAATTTCAAGTTGCTAGCATCTGCGGCTTCACAAAAAACTCAATTTAGAATATTTTTTGCTCCTGCAATACTCAACTGGTAGTGACACCGACATAAAATAGAGCCAATGTGGAAGAAGAGCTGCCACCATCAATTTCCAACCATTACTTTTGAAATTGGTTTGGTACTTCCTGAGAATTTCAATTTAGAACGATTTTATCGCGTTTTCTCCCCTTTGAAATTTCGAACTTTTTAAGAAATGTTCTTATTGATCATTTATATCTTATAAGTAACTACTATGCCAAATGTCATGTTTCTAGACCCTTCAGTAACACAAAAATCGCATTTTTAGAACTTTTTTGCTTCTGCACCCCCTTTGGGTAGTGCCACCAGCATAAAATATAGATTATTTTCGAGCAAGGTCTGCTACTATCATTTTGACACCATTATTTTTTAAATCTGTTCGAAACTTCCTGAGATTGTGCAAAAACTACAATTTAGAACGTTTCGGAATTCTTTTGTGTGGCCCTGTAAATGAATAATAAATATTCTTTGCACGCATATGCTACAGAATGTATATTTAAATATATTTCATAAAAGCATTTCAATTTCATTATGTTCGAAAGGCTGTAACATCATTAAAAACTATCTCAAACGATTTTTCCCCATAGACCGTAATGTAATGGAATTCTTTTGAGTGTCCCTGTAATCCCCCACTTCCACGCACCGCGACCAAACTGCCTTACTAACAGCAGGAGACAAAGGGCTATCTAAGGACACCAACCGCGTGTGGGTGGCAGTACGTTTTCATGGAGAAAAGTCTGGCTTTACCCACACACACACTAGACTTATATATATATACATTTTAAGTATCATTTAACCTTCTATATACTTCCATATGTTTTTTATTTCCTGTTCATTTTATAATTTCTTATATATAATTGATTTAAAAAATAATTTTTATATTATTTTTAATAATTATTTATATTAATTATTACTCAATTTATTTTGTTTTATAGCATATAGCTATATGCTAATATTATCAATGTTCTAGAATTATTTAAATTCTTAGTTTTGTTTAAATAAGTTAGCTAATAGAATATTTTGTATGCTTTTAAATTTTATTAACAATAGTTTTTTTTTTTAATACATTGTGTGGTTTATATTAGGTTTATAATTATCTATATATAAGGACATATTTGGTTTTGCTGTTAAAAAAATTATTTACATTCAAATGCTTACAACTATTTATCTTGTGATAGTTGAATAATAAAAGTAATACTAGATGGCAGCACCAAAAATTTGTCTTTTGAAGATAGCTCTAAATTTTAATTTTTCTATCTCCATTTCAGTTATAATTTACTACACCAGGGGGTATTTTTAGCTAAATTTTGACGATAATGTTAAACAGTTATTAATTAATTTAATAGTGCATTTTAAATAATGTAATTACTATCTATTTATTTTATATTATATTAAATGTATTTAACGAGGTATTTCAAATTTTATTTCAAAATGTATTAACTGCATCCTTTGGTATCAATTACTGTGATTTCTTAACTGTTTTATTCACCTTAATCTTTATGATATTCTGGTAGCCATGTGCGTGGATATTTGTAAAATACTGAAATATTAATCGCTATGGTGTTTATTATTTATATTTTATATCCTATAAATATTTAAATAGGTTTTATTGATTCTTCCATTTCATATTTGTTTCTATTCTGTTTTCATTTTTAATCAATTTACTTGATTTTAATGGTTGTTTGGGCATTTTGCTTATATCATTGAATTCTGTGCCTTTGACAACATAATTCAATGTATAAGCTTTTCCATTTTTTGTCGGTGTCCACTTTTTTCTTTTTCTTCCATAATAATTCTTCTAATAATTTTTTTTTTTTTCAAATACTTACAGCTTTAATTCATAATGTTTGATGGTGGTAGGTTATGTTTAATTAATGGTTATGTATATATATATATATATATATATATATATATATATATTAGCTCGAGTCGCATTGTTTTTGTTTTTTTTACAGGGGACGTATTATGTGTATACGCCACATTCTGTAGCATGTGAAGCCGCTCTATGTTCGGCTTCTTCATTAATATTTTAACACAATTCTAGCTTTTTTTTAAACCTCCGATCCGCAGCACTTAATCTACTTCAAGCAATTCCCCATTACATTGAAAAACCAATATCAAACTTAAAGAGAAACCACAAAGAGTTAACATATAAACAATGGCCAGTCCCAACAGTAGATACACAGACTAGTTAGCTAGAAAATACTATCACAAACTCACTGTGTACATTTCAGTTCAGGCGATCCCTAATCCCTTAGCGTCCTATATAAAATTTTTAATCTTTCAAAATAAAAAATTTTGGCTAATTTAATTTAATCTCAGAATTTGATGAATAAGGCACATTTTTCAATTAAAAATCACTGAAGGCACAATCAAGGATTCTGAGCACTTTATGCGTCACGTATACATGTTGCAAAGGGGTTAAGGAAAGTAAAAATTATTTAGGTAGCAAACGGTTGGCTTGAGGGTATATGACATACTAGGCCAGGGGTGGCGAACCTGTTTCATGCATGTCCGAAGTAGCAGGCACGCACGAGAATTTCTCAGGTGCGTGAAAAATTTAAATTTGATAATCATTATGTAGAAAAAAATCTTTTTTCTTTTTGTTATAACAAACAAGATTTTATTTAGCATATACAGGCTAACATAAATAATACAATTATTTTTGCATGAATTAACACTTTTTTTACTTTTACTGTGACGTCATGTAGCGTTTTCAACAACTAATTACTCTGCATTTCTGTATAAATTTCAAAGGCTTGATTTTTTCAAGTGAATTTCACGAGACAGCTACTGCAATAAAATGACAAATAGATTTAATTTTGGTACGTATATCATTAAATTAACGAAATATGAACCACGTATAAAGTATTCTCTGTCAAACGTACAAAAAAACACATTACAAATTACTAATACATTTTTTTTTAATGTAACTTGGATTATTAAGGTTAGATGTTGCATTAATGATAAGTTGATGCATAAGATGTATAGATTTACAGTGGCACCATATGGTGGTAGGTGCGTCCGATGTGGTTTAATCGTTCCAAAATTTTATAAGGAGGTGGGATATAAACCAATGAGTCGAAGAAGACAGGGATGACAAGGATGACCGCCCCGGGAACCCAAGCATATAAGAGGATTTTAGACCCCACCCCCTATATCTGGTAAACTAAGGCCTCCAGCGAAAATATAAAGGGAAAGGACTTGACCACATTGGAGATGATGAACCTTTGTGGGGGGGGGGGGGGACAAAAAGAGTGATTAGACTCTATATATCTCGTAAACTAAGACATTTAGCACAAAAATAAGAGCAGCTTATACAACAACTTGACCACAGAGAAGATGATGAACTAATACCCCGAGAGTAGGTAAAAAAATGGTGGTTTGAGAAAAATATAAATTTAAGCTTAAGGGGAAAAGGGTGGGTCATAACAGAAAAAAGAAACAAGCAAGCTGCCAAAGTACCGAAAACAAAGAGTAGCCGAGGGGAGGGGGGAGAAAAATAGTGTTGTAGCAAATGTTATAGGGGAGGGGCACTGAAAAACAGCTGGAAGAAATGGAATTCTGAAAATGGGTACTATCATTTATCATATACACTATATAGCCAAAGGTGACCGGCAACTTGCGATTTTAGATATTTTCTTAAATATCTAGAAAACTACATGAGGAATCATCCTGAAACTCCAGGTGTGTAAACAGAATAGTACAGGTTATACATTTCCATGGGGATTTTTTCCCGAAACCCCATAGGGGACCGTCGAAAAATTGAAAAAGAACGAATATCTTTTCGATAACCCTGTCAAAACTGTCCCGTAGCAAAAGCGTTCAAGCTGTAGATATGATTAAGTGCCTTATTGTAATAAACTGTGTTCAATTTTATGAGGATAGCATGTATACTCGTAGCAAAATTAAAATTTTATAAAAAGAGTCCCAAATTTTGCCAAGTTTTTTGCTTATAATTTGTAGAGTTCTTAATATAAAAAAACAACAACATTGTACACAATACCCTGCAATCAGAATTAAAAAATAATAAAAATTGTGTGAAAAATGATCACGTTTACTAAATAATGATTCACTGCGCACGCCCGAATGTAATCAAAATATAAATTGCATAACGTGTTAGCTAAATATATAGAGAAACTTTTGTGAAGGTCTCAAAAACATAGTTTGAAAAGTCTGAAAATTATCGTTAATAATATAAGCTCAAAATCCGTTATTCCCAAAAGAAAGCAAAAAGATGAGGGGTTGTATCCAAATACAGTAGTGCGTGCAATATTGTGTATGCTATATTGGTACTAATCAATAAATATGTGGATACATCCCCTCATCTTTTTGCTTCATTTTATGAACAACGGATTTTGAGCTTATTCTATCAACGATAATTTTCAGAATTTTCAAGCTACGTTTTTGAGATTTTACAAAAGTTGCTCTATACATTTAGCTAACACATTGTGTACATTATATTTTCATTGCGTTCGGGCATGCGCAGTGAAACATTATTTAGTAAACCTGCTCATTTTTCATACAATTTTTACTATATTTTAATTCTGGTTGCGGGGTATACAATGTTGTCATATTTTTTTAAAAGAACTTTTTTTGTATTAAGAACTCTGCAAATTATAAGCAAAAAACTTGACAAAATTTGAGACTGCTTTTATGAAAACCTGAATTTCTCTTCGAGTATACATACTATCCTCATAAAAATGAACACAAATTATTACAATAAATCACTTAATCATAATCTACAATTTGAACGCTTTTGCTACATTAGTTTTGACAGTGTTATCCAAAAGATATTCGTTCGTTTTCAGTTTGTTGACCGTCGCCTATGGGGTTTCAGGAAAAAAATCTTCGCGGAACTATATGACCTATGCTATACTGTTTACACACCTGGAGTTTCAGGTTAATTCCTCATGCATTTTCTTAGATATTTAACAAAACGTCTAAAATAAAGTGACCGGTCACCTTTGGCCATATAGTGTAGTAGTACTTCGCACTGTACATATAGCAATGTATTTAACATTACAATATGTAACAATCGTTTGGAGGAGGAGTGGGATATCTAATCTACGAGGGTCATCTATAAAGTAAATTTCCCACAGCCCGTAAGAAGAAACAAAACATAATTACCTGGAAAGATTTATTGCAAAAGATATAGCAATGTTTCAACTACTTCTCAACATAAGAACCACAGGAATTGTAACACTTGTCATAGCGTAGGATAAGTTTTTGTTGTCCAGTGTCATAGAAGTCTACCGCCTATGAATGGAGCCAGCTTGTCACACTTGTGAACCCACGTCTCACCATTTATAACGATCCTCATTGCCCTCATCGTGGTATCGCTGCAGAAAGCCAATGCTGCTCCCATGCGTTTAATTTTGTATTCGGGTGTGGACTAGGTTATTTGTCACCCACCTGGCGCATAATTTCCTGAACAACAGTTGTTTCGTGATGATTTCATGCATCGCCGATCTTTTCTGCCCTTTTCTACAGCAATATTACGATGAGGGAAACGAGGATAGTTACAGGTGATGAGACGTCAGTAGATAACTGTGACAAGCTGACTCCCTTCCCAGGCTGTAGACTTCTATGATACAGGGCTACAAAAACTTATCCCACGCTATGACAAGTGTTAAAATTCCGGTGATTCTTATGTTGAGAAGTAGTTGAAATAATATTGTATCTTTTACAATAAATCTTTCCAGGTAATTATGTTTTGTTTCTTTTTACGGGTCGTGGGAAATTTACTTTTTGGATGACCCTCGTACTAAGTCTGTCTCATATAATCGTATAAAAATGTGATTGGTACCAACCGATTAGTAATAGCGACTAGTAATTAATGGTTTACTTAAATCATTATTCAGAAGTCACCTACATATTGAAATTATAATAAACTTTAATTTTTTCAAGACTAAAACCTAATTTAAACGTCATATTTGAATTCTCCGATAAATTTTACATTCGGATACAAACGGTAAATCATACGGTCAAGCATTTTCGAAATTATGCAGGTGTTAAGTTTTGAGCTCTTAATATTAAATACATTTTACATCTTTGCTAAAGAGATTAGCTTTTTAGCATAGGGTAGTTTTTTAAGTGTAACTCAAAACTACTTTAAGAAAAGAGCTGTAATTTTGGATTTGCATATTTCAAGCTACTGGAAATCTGTTTCTGTTAAAATATTTATAGGTTTACAATTGTTTTGTTTTTTTCGAATAATTATAATATTTCCGAATAGTGTGTATGTATATACATATATATATAACCATTAATTAAACATTACCAACCATCATAAAAACCCGCAATATTGTGAATGAAGTGACAATAAAAATGGATACCGCAAACCTATAATATACAACTGGTGCCTTATACTTAATTACAAGAATTAATATGGAAGAAAAAAAGAAGAATATGGATACCGAAAAAAATAATTGAAAAACTTATATATTGAATTACGTTTTCAAGAGTACAGAATTCAATGATATAAGCAAATCGGTTGTTTTCTGAGAGAAAAAAGCTAAAAGCTGAAAAAAAAATTTCTCCTGTACTCAAACAACCAATATGATTAAGAGAATAGTTTCAAGATGAAAACAGAATAATATCAAATGGCATGAAATGGAAAAAACAATACAACCTTTTAAATATTTAATTTATAGCATAAAAAATAGAAATAATACACAACATACCGAATAAAATCCCAGTTGTTTTCAAAATATCTTCCTGCACATGGTATCCAAAAGCACGATAAGATTAAGGTGAATTAAACATTTAAGTTAACACAGAAATTAAAACATGGATTCAGTTAATTCATTTTGAAATACCGTGATAAATTCAATTAATATAATATAAATAGAAAATAATTACATTATTTAAAATACATAAAAACACTTTTAAATGGTTTAATTTCTATTTTACAATATTGCCAATATTTAGCTTTCAGTACCACCTGGTGTAAAAAATTAATATTATTACTCTAACAAAATTTTGGTGCTGCCATCTATTATGTTATTTTAAAACTATTATTATTATTCAAATGACACAAGATGAACCAAATAAAAGCTAATGATTTTAAAATATATCAACTGCATTACCACACAAAACCTAATATATAAATAATACCATACTATATATCGTTATTTAAAAAAAATTAAATTAATTAAATGTTAATAAAATGCTTTCAATATATTCTATTACCTTACCCATTTAATCTACACTGAGAAATTAAATAATTTTATAACATTGATAATATATAGAATATAGCTATATGCTATAACATAAAATAAATTATATATAATAAAAATATAAAAAACTTTAATATTTACTATTAATTATAAAAAATAATAAATTAATAAAATGAACAGGAAAAAAATGGATGTTTATAGAAGATTGTCAGATTCTAAAATTCCCAATTACCTAAAGATCACTAATATAGTGTGTGGATTATCTTCATATTAGCCATAAAAAAGCTGAAAAATATGATTGTGACAATCAAACACATTAAACCGATAATTAATCATGGAATACAAAGTTGAAAATAAAACAATATTAAAAAGTATAGAGGAATAATAATAAAAACTAATTACCCATTTTTAATACATACAATATAACTTTAGTTATATCAAATAAACGTATGTGCATATTAATCACTATAAAGATGGTATACTATTATTAATTAATATGATATTGTCCTGAGTTGACTAAAATTTAAAAACAAGTTAATTTTGAATTTGATTAAATATTAAATAAGCTAAATTTAATATGAATTAAAATAAAATGTCACCAATTACATATAAAACATCAAATCAACATCCATATAAAATACGTATTAGAAATGTAGTTATAATACAAAAGCCCCATCACTTTTTTTAATTAACCATTGCGTATTATCCAGACAACAACACCCTCCTCCGTACTCTAACATCTACCCACCCAACCATCCTATAGTAATTGTTTATTATTATTTTACAATTTTTAATTTTTTATATAAATATCTTTTTATTTTATAAATTTTTTTGTAATTTTGTTTACGCATGTGTTTTTTTTTTTTTTTTTTTTTTTTAAGATCATGTAAGTACTAATTGTATATTAATGAATATATGAATTTTTTTGGAAAACTATGATTTAATGCATCATAAATTAGTTTTTTAATATTATTGTTAATTAGATGAGAAGAACATAAACATTTTATTCTATATAAATTATTAAGTATTATATCTCGATATATAGAATGATGAAGACAAGATTTAAAATTTGTAAAAGTATTAACTTTGAATTTAAATTCTTTACGTTTATCATACAAATCTGTTATTGTTTTGTTGTCTTTAATTGTAATTTCAAGATCTAAGAAGTTAATTGTATTGTTAGATAAGAGGTTTTCCGTTATGTCCTAATTAGTGGGATAATCAACTGGAAATTGAGAAATTTTAGATTGATCAGTGGCAATTAAAATTATGTCATCAATATAACGATATAAATGTAGATTATTATTAGTAAAAGTACGTTCATAGTGATATAAGTATAAGTCTGATAATAAACTGGATGTACAATCACCTTGTGGTATACCGACGTGCTGTAAATATAATGTGTTATCTTGCAAGATATAATTATTATAGATAATGAAGTTTGTTAAAGATTTAAAATAAGCGATATCTGTATTAGATGGTAATTCCAGTTTTTTATAATACTTTTTAAATAATGCATTTATAATATTATGTAAATCTAATAAGTCTATATCATTAAAAAGATCTTTGAAGTCATATGTCGTTATATTATATACACAATTAAGATTTTTAAAAATATTTACCAGATGATAGCTATTTTTTATACAATGTGTATTATCATTGTTTGTAGTAAGTATATATAATTGATTAAGAATTTTTAATAGAAGTTTATTGGCTTTATTATTATATGTATTGCAACCAATAGTTACAGTCCTAAATTTAATTGGAGTTTTATGAAATTTGGGAATAAGAACTAAATAAGGATAATTAAAGTAGAATATTTAATAGTTTATAACAACTTTGAATTGTACGATTATTTACAATTACATTTTCATTAGTTTTTTGAAAAGATTTATTAGAAGGAAAACAGGTTGTAAGAAGTTGGTGATAATAAGATTTACATGTGATTGCTTAATTATTAGGAGATTTGCCTAGATATGTAATAACGTAGTTTTTTTGTAATTTAGTAATTTGTTGGAAAAAATGCTTTGTGTTAATAGAAACCAAATCAGAAATATTATTTTTTAAAGCCATAGTTAATTTTTCAATTACTAATATTATAAATATATATATATATTAGTCCAGGCAATAGAGACCGTATAGGTACTCTACCTAGCAAAATTAATGGTAGTACTGTAAATCGGCTTTTTAGATGTTTTTTGAGTCGCTGAATCCGAAATTGTAACTTTCCACCAAAATTTCACCCGGCAACCTCCCCAAATTTTGGTAAAAAGCCCACCAAAAAAGGTTTTTATTAAAAAAATCAATTTTTTTATTGTTTTAGAGAAAAAGTAGCTAGAAATTCAGAAAGTAGACAAAATTTGCAACAAATTAGATATATGACATTATGACTTAGGATGAAGGGAAGGGGGATCTGCCTCGGACCATGCACCGCAGTGCTGCGTGGACTAAGTTGCGCAATTCCACTTAACCACTCACACGTTTACATTAGCCCTCCCATCTTCCCTCCGAACTTTCTCTATAAGGTTTACTTTAAGTTTTTTGGGTCGCTGAATCCGAACTTTTAACTTACCCCTAAAATCCCCCCCCCCGAACCCCTCCCCCCCAAATAGTTATTTTTAACTTAAATTTCTTATTGTTTTAGGAGGGAAACATTACGAAATTCAGAAACTAGACAAAATTTGCAACAAATAGGATATATGACATTATGACGTAGGATAAACGGGGAGGGAGGGGGCTGCCTCGGAACATTCCCCGCGCGCTTTTCTCAAAAACCAAATTTTTTCAAAAAATCAATTTTTTGGGAGGTTGCCGGGTGAAATTTTAGTGGGAAGTACAAATTCGGATTCAGCGACCCAAAAAACATAAAGTGAGTTGAAATTCAGAACTAGTATTAATTTTGCCAGATAAAATCCCCTATTGCCTGGACTTTATAATTTAGTGCACGTAGCGCCGCAGTGCATGTTCAGAGGCAGCCCTCCCCCTCCCGTTTATCCTACGTCATAATGTCATATATCCTATTTGTTGCAAATTTTGTCTAGTTTCTGAATTTCGTAATGCTTTTCCCCTAAAACAATAAGAAATTTAAGTTAAAAACAACTATTTGAGGGGGGTTTCGGGGGGGGAAATTTTTGAGGGAAAGTTAAAAATTCGGCTTCAGCCACCCAAAAAACTTAAAGTAAACCTTATAGAGAAAGTCCGGAGGGGAGATGGGAGGGCGAATGTAAACGTGTGAGTGGTTAAGTGGAATTGCGCAACTTAGTTTACGCAGCACCGCGCGCATGTTCTGAGGCAGATCCCCCCTTCCCCTTCATCCTAAGTCAAAATGTCATATATCTAATTTGTTGGAACTTTTGTCTACTTTCTGAATTTCTAGATATTTTTTCTCTAAAACAATAAAAAAATTGATTTTTTTAATAAAAACCTTTTTTTTGGGGGGGGGGGGGTGCTTTTTACCAAAATTTGGGGAGGTTGCCGGGTGAAATTTTGATAGAAAGTTACAAATTCGGATTCAGCGACCCAAAAAACTTCTAGAAAGCCGATTCCCAGTACTACCATTAATTTTGCTAGGTAAAAGTCCCTATTGCCTGGACTATATATATAACCATTTAATAAACATTACCGACCACCAACAAAAACTGAAATTATGAATAAAATGACATTAACAAATAAGGTCCCCCCCCAACACACTTAACATAGATCCAAAAACATAGTAAAAAAACAGCAGAAATTGAAAAAACTTTTTAAAAAACTTTGATAAATGCACTTAATTAATATAAATGGAAAATCATTTCAATATTAGTATTTAAATTACCTTTTGACACTTTTAAATTTACTTAACAAAAAAAATCCCCAAATCTCTTAATTTACATGATCGCTATTAATTGGCTATACTGCATATAGTGTTGATAGAAAAAATGATAGAATATTACTCTGTTAAAAGCCATAAACTCTTTATAAATTAATTTTTGATGCTGCCATCTATTATGTAAGTTTAAAATTATTTTTATCTATATACTTAAGCTTCCAATTTTTTCTTATATATAATAAAGATGAAATCACAAATATATGAACAAATTGGTAAGATTCTAGAGATGAACAAGATATGAACATTGGAAACCAGTATGTAAAATAAGAAACAATGAATAACCATCTGCTGGTTTAGTGGCAATTTCATCCATGCCACATGTTTTAATAGTCTTAAATCTAATTGAATCCTTACATGTTATAATTTTGTGGGTCAAATTTCTGGAGTTCTGGGTTTTGGCTTATAAATGAGGTATTGTGCTCAAATCATTTTTCAATTTTTAATATCTTCTGCGAGGTGTATCTTTCTTTAGATTTCTTGTTTTTTTTATCATTTATTTTGTTTTTTGATGCGCTATTAGGAGCTAAATTTTGTCATTTTAGGCTTAATACAGACAAAATTGGATGAAATAACGCATCTTCACTATGAATTAAATCTGCAAGCTCCTTAGATGATTCTGTGGGTTATTCATAGTTTCTTATTTTACATACTGGTTCCCAATGTCCATATCTTGTTCATCTCTAGAATTTTACCAATTTGTTCATATATTTGTGATTTCGTCTTTATTATTTCAGCATTCTAATAGCATTGCTGCACATGCGCATGTTATCAAGTATGTTATTTTTAGTTTAGTCTTATAACCTTATTATTCTGGCATTTTTAATGATACTCAAGTAAAAGGTAACTTTAGCTTGGTAATTAATATAGCTTAGTTTTAGCTGTTCAATTTCATTTTTAATTATATATATATGAGAAAGAATTTTTAAGTGATACTGTGAGATGATAAATGTGCAGCTTCTAATGGAATTTCTTATGAATAGGTATCAAATATCTACAAAACTAAAAATCATATTGATAATACACTTGGATAATGCACAATTTCAGCAGTATATATATATTTCAAAATAATGTTGATTGTATGATATGATGTCCTATCATTTCAAATTTTGCATCATCTAATAATGAGAAAACGTAGTTTTGAATGAAATTTGCTTGAAAACAATTGCTTATTCAGTTACCTTTTTATGACTTTTTTAATAATTTTCAAGTACTATTTAATTTAAAATTTTTAAGTCTACCCACACAATTTCCCAGGACAAATAAAAACAACAACAAAAGTAGATTAACCATAGATACCGCACTTTAACGCTAAAATAAAATCTGGCAAGGAAAATGCAGATTCTCATATTATGATAAACATAAAATTAATAACCAGTTAAGTTAAATTGGGTAAAATATAGGTTGCGTCAGAATATGTTCGAAACTATGTTTGAATTTTTACTTTTGATTTCTTAATTTCTAACTATACGACCATCGTTTGAGTTTTATCATTCATATTTTATCTATTATAATTACCCTAAAAACTCGTGGATAAACTACGGCCTAATCGAAAAACAATGGGGGAATTTTTTTTTTTTTTTAACACTTTATATAAATTTTAAAACAGTGTATTAGTTTACAATCTCTGTATTGTGTTTTGCTACGCTATTTTTTCACTCGTTCTTCTATATCTTTTTTTTTTCAATGAAAGTAGTTGTTACAGTATTTTGTTTTATGAATAACATTTGAAACATAATATCCTATAAAATGTAATAATAGTAATAAAGATGTGTAGATATATTTCTCTTCTGTTCTTATTTCCCACTGACGGTGATTGCGTGGTATTAAATAACCATAAGAGCTTCCCCAGTAAAAACATTTTATCATTCCATTCAGTAAAAAATAATAAAAAATTGTAGTGTTAACCTAAAAATAAAATTTCTTGCTGAAATATTTTTGATACACACATCACATACAAGCCTCAAAGCGTCTTTTTCAACGTCAAATAAAAATAAACGTTTATCATCTACGTCATAGTACGCCATGACATTTTTAGACAAATGCGATTAATTTCACTCTCGTACGAATGTAGAATGACCGATAACACTGCTGATATATAGGGGATTATTAAGAGATAAAAGTTGAGAGAACGTAAATTTTCATTTCATTTCGGTTCTGTTCGACCAAAAGAAGAGATTTAAGTGTGATTGCTAGATTGCTGAAGCACTTACACTAACATCTCATTTTCATGCGATAATGTGATAGAATTTCAATGTAGTGTTTTCCATAGGGGTTTGCCAAAGAGACGGGAAAACTATTGTTCCAAGTGCAATTAAAAAAAAATTCATTCATTTATTTTTATTCTAACTGTATACCGTAAAACATATTAGAATATTAAATGGGCATTCTCAATGCGCTAAAGTAGAACGTAAATACTATTATTTCATTTATTTCAAGTTTGTGATTTTAGTTAAATGAAATTCTTAACACTTGCTAAATCCTACGGAAAACAGCTGATGCTGGCGTATTACTCCCCTCTTGGGATCTACTGAAACGACTTTTTTAATACTTTTGTCAGTACTGTCAACTGGGGTAACTTTGGCCCAACTTTCTGTTTCATCGCTTGTTCAGCATCTCTATTCTCTTATTTTATTTTAAAAATGAATATCATGTTAATTTTTTTGTTTGGTAAGAACATATGGAACCACACCATTATCATAAATTTGTCGGCATTGGAATTTTTTTTACCAAAACGTGTTTTTGAAAGTTTTGGGCCAATGTTACCTTGAATTGGGGTAACATTGGTCCAAGTGTTAAAACGAATGTTATAGGGCCTACAACATGCTGTGGACCCCTATTGAAAAGAACGGGGGGAGAGGGTAAGAAGTGTAAACATGTAAAAATAAAGAAAATTATCATATATTTTAATAAAAAAATTATAACAAAACTCATAAATATTGCTTAACGTGGATTGTTCAGGACTGGGACTGAATATTGGTTTCTCTTAGATAAGTTTAGGTGGACTAATTTTTGCAACAGTATCGTTCCATTCATACACGATCGGGTGCGTTCACTGTGACCAATACTTTAACTTCTTTTCATGCAGTCAACAACACAACCCTCCTTTGATTTCACCGTAATCCTTCCGGGATAGATACTGCCATTAAACAGCACAAGAGCAAAATTTCTAACGTTACAGTCATCATTGTCAATAGCTTTCTTGCTTGGTTCAGTTGAAACCAATACACTGGATAAATTTTCAGCAAAATTATTATTTGTATAGGCATAATGTCTATTTTCATAAGTATACAAAAAATAAATAAAAACATCAATGTTTAAATTCAACAAAATAAGAAAAAAAAATCTCTTCAAATATAACATTTTTTATGTAGGGACAGGTTATGTAGTTACGACAGGAAGTATATACAAAAATTTTAAAGATAATTGGTTGGGCCAATGTTGCCCCAAATGTTGGGCCAAAGTTACCCCAAATGTTGGGCCAAAGTTTACCCCACCTTAGAAAAACGCTTTTCTTTTACCTCAGGAAAGACAACGCATAATCCTGTATTAGGCCTTAATCTACTCTAAAGAGGTTATATATAATAACACGTACTTACCAAGGTCCAAATGAATTAATTTACGGCTTGACAGACAAAAGTTGTAAGAGCTAAATTCTGTCTTCTCACGTTTTTGTTTGACTGGTGCTGCCACGGCGGAAAATTGGCAAATTTCTTACAATGAACTGCCAGCCTCACTCTAATGCTACCACCTATATTTTGAGACCAAAACTTTGTCGATAAATCAAGCGATGTAGAAAATATAGCAGATTTAATCTGTTTTCTCTCTTGGGCCAAAGTTACCCCAGTTGACGGTAACTAAACTATAAATTGATTGATCGTTCTGCAAAAAATAAAAAATAAAAATGCAAAAGTTACATGATTTCGCTAACAAATATATTTTTTTAATTAGCAGTACTAAAAAAGAATTTATTTTCCATTTAAACAAAACGATCGAAATATAGCTAATTATAATACCATAAAAATATATAAAATATTTAGTATCGCTTCAGTATGATTTAACAATAACCTGATTTTAACAATAACCTAGTTTTAGAGAGAAAAAGTAAATGTTTGGCGTAATATAAAGATGCATGTAAAAATCTTAATTGTAACGAGGTAACTCTGATATAGCGAGGAAATTTTTCAAACACAAAAAACTTTCCGTTTCCCTAAGCGTAATGTGTTAATTCCTGTATTTTCTACATCTTTAATGCAATAGGATGAAATATTTTGGGGAAAATATTTCTTATGTTATCGACTTAACTTCTTTTCTACAAATTCTAGCATTCCCTTTCTGAATTCATTAAAGTAATTCGAAGATAAATACATGAAGTAAACGGAGAAAAAATCTTTTTAACGAAGAATACTTTTGAAAAAACTTGTTTAAATTAATTTATAAATGGAAATCCCGTTTGCTTTCATTATCGTCCTTCATAGAATTATTTCCTATTTATAAATTCAGATAGGAAAAATTATTTAAGTGGATGTTTAGCTAAGTAATTTAGTTCCAACTTTTTCTAATCCAGAAGTGAAAGAGATCGGAGAAATTATTTTGTAATTTTTAATAACTCATCTGAACTTTGCCTATTTTCTTTGATTATAGTGAGAACACAGCTATAATGAGGAAATTTTTTTGTGTGTTCGTGCTTTTTATAGCGGAGTTCGACTGCATGGGTGACAAATTTTATCTCTTAAAATTTTGAAATCTGGTATGGCAGATTAAAATTGGGAGAAATTTTAAGGTCGACTAAAGCAGAAACACAATATATTTCATTATTTTCAGAATACTTTCAACTGACTCGAAAATTCACAAATACAGGAACTGCAGTAAGATATTCCATTTAAAGCGATGCATGCGAGTTTTATTTACATATCAATATAAGAATTGTGCGGTGATTTTTGATTCGAGGCAATGTGAACAAAACAGACAGGGAACAATATGTTCGGGTGTAGTATTTTATGTATAGAAAAAACAAATTGAAATCCCTGAACGACAGAACGGTGGTTTGTATATACAAACCGTTCCTCAAACAAATTGCTACTTTGTTTTTATACGTATTTTTTTAAGCTTATTTTGTTTTAAAAATTAATAAATATGATTCCTTCGAGAATGTCTGGACAAGACCAACGTCATTTTAACACTTCAGTTTGCACATAAGATCTATAGGAGCGATCTGGACTTATTCATTGTTTTTAGTTCGTTAACCTCTAAATAAGACAATATAGGCAATTTTATATAATTTTATACATATTTTTTGTTTTGTTGCTGTAATACCGCACATTGTAGTGCGCATTTTGGGCCCTGGAGCAATAATTCCTTGAAAATGTTTCTACACAAGGCTTCCTGTTGCCAGATTGGGAATTTTTGTATTAAAAATATATACCACTTTTTCTGGTTAATAATCTTTGCTTAGTTTATTGACGGGGTGTCTATAATTAAAGTCAAGATTACTATTCTGAAATAGTAGTAGATATTTTGAATCAATAAATTTCCCAACTTTGCAATATTGCTTCTAAAACTAATATACTGACTAAAAATTATCAGTAAGCTGAAATCCCCAGTTATTGGCACCTAACCAGTAACTGACACTTCAGCAAAAATCTCCCTCAAATAAACATTTTCTTGTAAAATTCTGCAAAGTAATGTCATTTAATGGTAACTTAGACACTTATTTTTATTTTGGAGTCAATTTATTCATCACGAGTATGGCCAAGAACATATACAATGAGGAAGAAACTTTTGAGAATACAAAAAGTACCATTTTGAGGCATCCATCTTATTTCTAAAATTAAGGTAGGGATTTTAATTAATCTATTTGTAATGCAGCCATCCTGGACTTTTTCTTAGTTATACTTGTAGAAATTAGTTAAAATATGCCTATAATATATTAGGATCCTGATTTCTAGCTTACAGTATTTAATTTAGCTTTATGGGGGGCGCCAGTTATTGGTTTCAGTAATTCCATGTCACCATCCTCCGACAGAGGTGTTAATTATGGGTAATATTTAAGAAAGTTGAAATCTATTATCTATTATTTGAACTGTTTGAAAAACACAATAATAAATTAAATTTAACTTGTAGTCAACACCATTAAAATTTAAGTTGTTCTACCTGGGCCTGACACCATTTTTCAGTTACTGGTTCACAAATGCATGTTATTGGATATCTGTATTGCTAATTTAAAACATGAAAAAAGAGATGCGCATTGTAGTATATCATAAATAAATAACATTTAAGTATTTTGTTTTATAATAAATATTAAAGTGTTTTTAAAGCATAAATTCAGTCAGTTGCTTTCTAAAATTAGCTGAATGAATAAGGAATTTTTCGCAAATAGTCATTTTTTTTCCTTTTCTTTTTTCACTGGGTGCTTTAGTTCTTCTTGGAAAATCACCAGAACGAGCCCATTTCAACAACAACAAAGACATCAAAATCGAAGCATTCGCATTCGAAGCACGCCAGACCGCGAAGCATTCGCGTTGGTATTCGTTATATGAGGCATTCTCACAATTTTTTAACTTTCAGAAATAAAAATCTGGTGACATTAAACTTACTAAAATAACATTTTAAACTTATAGATGAATGACTTAATGATTCAAAATAAAGAAAAAAATGGTCAGTAGCGAAAATATTTTTATTTAACTGAGATTTAAGATAAATTTGCGAGTTTAATTTTCCTTACAATTTTACCACAATAACTTTCTATTTTCTTCTAAATTTTTAGTTATAATGAATTTGCATAGATCCCACAGGACATTCAAATAAGAAATAATAACAATGTAATATTTTTAGTACAAAATTTTGGTATAACATCGTCTTAAAAGGGTGTTAAAGAAGGGACGGTGAAGAAAATTCTACCTAATTTTAGGCAAATCATGTTAAGACTAAGTGACAGCCACAATGTTCATTGATTTTTAACAACAGTTATTTACATTGGATTAAATTTTAAAAAAATTAATTTATCTCGAAAAGTGCAGGAATAAACCTTGGGGACGGCGAGACTACAAATAAAGACACGATGCTTGAAATTGATATTTAAATGCTTATTTAAATTCTACAGTAAATTTCCTGCCAAAGAATTTTGGACATTATTTCTCTAGCATACGTCTGCATGAGAAAAAAAGTTGAAAAAAATTCTGTGGCTGCATCTGATGTGTTTTCTGTATAATTTTAGCAAGAGGGACAGTAAGGAATCTAAAACCCAGGGACAGAGTTAAAAAATAATAACAACCGTAATAATGTGTGCAGGTTAATTTGTTGCTACATATTTATATGAAACAATAGTCCCAGTTTCGGAAAAAAATTACATCGAATTACTTTTATTGAAACAATTTTATACAGTCGGCTCCAAACTTCAGAATCAGGGTTCACCGGACGGTATAGGAATTTCGTGGTATATTTGGACCCCCAACATCGTCCAAAGCTTATTTATCTCGTTAATATTGTTATGCAGTCTTGCAATGGAATGTTTTTTGAGTATAAGGGAAAAAACATCAAGAATATGTACTACAATGAAAATTATTATTCAGAGACTTAAGTTAAAAGATTGTGAGAATGCCTCACATACTTAATCCTTTGTCAGAAGTCAGTTAATAAAAAATGATAATTTGTGGAAAATCTCTTTATTATCGGATGCATTTCGAAGGCAATTGAAATACAGCACTTTGAATCACCAATATCTCTGAATCTCTCCGATATTCATCTGGCATTTTATATAAGTTACCCTATATAGGTGACTACTAAAATATGCAAAAGAAAAAGAGTTTGTTTTCTTTAGCGCATGCTCAGTTAAAAACAAATCTTCATATTTCATTAAATATTTAATGTATTTATATTATTATTGTGGTATGTTATTTCTATTGTACTTTGTCAAGTTTTCTGAGAGTGGCTTTAAATTTGGTTGAAAACCCTGCCTGCTATAAGCAAAAAACGTGTAGAAATTTCTTGATTTTTTTTTTTTTTTTTTTTTTTAACCTTATTGAAAACTTTAAGGAACTTTTTCATGTCATTACAACACTTACGTCGCCCAGTTATGTCGATACAGATGATTTTGAAGACACTGTGTTTGTCGTGTTAAATTTCCTGCTGATCTTCTTTGTTACGAACCAAAATGTATTTGTAGATTTCTTAATATCTGTTTTCGTATGCAAAATATAGTAATATATTTGTGTGAAAAGAAATCCTTATAAATTTAGTTTTACATTATTCATATATAATGAACAAATTATGAAAATCGATATCTTTGTCTTCTTTTTTTCTTTCTTTCTTTCATGCGCAGAGAGAATTCGAGAAAATGAATTTCGGAGATTTTTTAGATGCCTGCGCAATAATAATTAAGCACTTTTAAAATGCTGGCTTCTCCAGAGGAAATTTTATTTACTGTTAAGTATTAATTAGTCACGTAATCTTTCCTTTCGCGCAATCATTAATTTCACATAATCACTCGAATAATTAGTTAAATTTTAATCAAAGATTCGCGTTCATAATATACTTTTACAATATAAATAAATAAATAAATAGAGAGAGGGGGAGACAATTATTATTACGAACATAAACCTAGCGTTAAATGTGATTGTGACATTTTAAAAAAATAAATGAAACTTTAATAAACATTCAGTTGGTAGTAGACTTTTTATTTTCAGAACGATGATGTATGTGTTATTTAATTTTTTGTATTTATCAAAGCATTTAATCAGTTACCTATGTGATTCATTTAAAACATATTACTTGTTAAAAAAAAAATCGAAATGACCTCACTTGTTTTTCGTAATATTTTGCCAAATTTACTGACATTTACTATCATCATTTCATCTAATTTTCGCACTAAAATATATTTGGGTGGTTTGAAGTCAAATAAAACTTAATTTTATAAATTTTTGGGTAAGGTATTTTATATAGCTTAAAACATTACCTATGCATGAAATGAGCTTATCCATCGATGGCATAAACGCATATTGATTAGTTAAACAAATATGCATTTGCAGAGGGCATTATGATATGCTTTTAAATTTTAAATGTAGTAGATATGTTTAACTATGAAAAATGCTTCTTCTTTCAACGTCCCCTTTTTTAAATCCTAAATTATGAGTTTTTAAGTTTTTTTGTAATACTTTTGTCTGTATAATCTGAGTCTCATTAATGCATGATTCTGCGGGTCCTGGAACCTGGGTACCAAAGATTCAGGAGCCCCAAGATAACGTTTTATGCATGATAAGAAATTTACATTCAATTAATATTGTTCCATAAGGTGACAACATTTCAAATATCTTTCGGCTTCAAAGCTTTAAAAACTATAAAAAGTTTTTAACTTTTAAGCTTGCTTTCTTTTTAATCCATAAATTTACCAAGTTTTTAAATAAAAAGCTGAGAGTGACCCTCTAAATGTGAATTTTGTCCCTGAAAATTAGGGATATCTGTGGCCTCACTTTAACTAGATCGGGTCCAGTGTACAGTCATAAAGATTGTAATGAAATTTCATAAGAAGAAAACCTCGTGATTACTAGTTAGTTCTTTTTTTTTCAATAATACCTATAAAATTACTAACATATGATAGTGCCTAGTTTTTAATAATTAAATAAGAAAGAAATGTTTATTAACCTCTTGTTGCGGCCACGTGGTTTAAACCATTGAAACTAACTTTGGTTTCGACGGCGATGTAGTCAACGGGTTATTCTGCAGTATATTCTGAGGCTGAATAGTATATTCGATAATATAATAGCAAAAATTACTCCTATCAGTTGAGAATCACGATTAATATGGAAGAAATTAACCTTCTTCCATCCTACAGATGAAGCTTTTCTCAAGCGTATTTATCTCTATCTACATGTATCATGAATGTCTTTGTTAAAACAGTCGCTGACCAATCTGCTATCAAAGAATAAGCACGAGATTTCAAGCTTGGATATTTCACCATTTCTCTTGCAAGAAAGGATAATGTTCTACCTTTATATATTTAACGCATACCTGCCAACATGTCAATTTTGAAATCCTTACAATTTTTATGACGTATCCTTACGTGTTCAAACATACATAACATATGCACATGCAATGAAAAAAGTAATATTTCATAACATTTTTTATGCTATATTCATGTATAATCTTTTTTTCCCCCCCAAAATAAAAACGTAAGATTTCATAAGAAATTTTTTTTGCATGGGAAATTCTAAGTAAAAAAAAAAAAAAAATCTGAAATTCACAGCAAATTTTCTGAAAGGTTACAGCAAAGGGATTGGGGAGAAAACAGAGAAGAATTCCCTGCAGTTGCTAATTATGAGTTTTTTCGAGGCCCATTGACGAAATTCACGTTTCTGCCATGATCCTGTGAAAAATGTGCGTATTTTTTCACGATCCTTTGACGAAGTTACTGTTTTTTCCGCGACCTTTTAACCAAATTTGTGTTTTTTAGCGATCCTTTGACGAAATTTGCGTTTTTCCCGCGATCTTTTGTCAAAATTCGCGGTTTTTGGCGATCCTTTGTGAAAATTAGCGTGTTTTCTGCGATTTTTGACGAAATACGCATTTTTCTCCTGATCTTTTGAAGAAATTTGCGTTTTTTATGCGTTCGACAAAATTCGCGTTTTTTACGCGATCCTTGACGAAATTCGCGTTTTTTTACGCGATCTTTGACGAAATTCGCATTATTTCCTGCGATCTTTGACGATATTCGTTTTATGTTCGCGACCCTTTGACGAAATTCACGTTTTTTCCAGCGAACTTTGACGAAATTCACGTTCTTTTCACGATCCTTTGCCGAAATTAGTGTTTCTCCTGCGATTTTTGACAAAATTCGCGTTCTTTTCACGATCCTTCGACAATAATAGTGATTTTCTGCGCCATTTTTAACGAAATGAGCGTTTCTTTCGCGATCCATTGACAAAATTAGCTTTTCTTCAAACATCTTCGATAAAATTTGTGTTTTTTCCGCAATCTTTGATGATATTCGCGGGTTTTTTTGCGATTCATTGACAAAATTAGCGTTTCTTTCGCAATCCTTTGACGAAATTAGCGTTTTTTCCCGCGAACTTTGATGAATTTCGCGTTCATTTCACGATCCTTTGAACAAATTCCCTTTTTATCCCCACGATTTTTGACGAAAATCGCGTACTTTTCACAATTCCTTGATGTAATTAGTGTTTTTTCCCCGCGATCTTTGACGAAATGCGTTTTTTTCCCACGATCCTTCGGCGAAATTAGTGTTTTTCTCCGCGATTTTTAACGAAATTCGCGTTTCTTTGACAAAATTGGCGTTTTTTCAAATATATTTGATAAAATTAGGGCTTTTTTCGCGAACCTTTGAAGAAATTAGTGTTTTTTCACGCGATCCTTTGACAAAATTAGCGTTTTTTTTTCGCGATCCTTTGAAGAAATTAGCGTTTTTTACACGATCCTGGACGAAATTTGAGTTTTTCCACGATCGATTTTTCCGTCCGCAAAACCGTACAATCGTACTGTTCATCCGTACAACCATACACTTAGAACATAAATCCGTACATTGTACGGCCAATCCGTACAAGTTGGCAACTATGTTAACGTAAGAAATTAATATTTTTAGCACCAAACTTTCTCTAGTCTGGATGAAAAAAAATAAAGATTTATTTCAAAAATCATTTAACTGCTTATTTTGTACCGCAAGTAAATTATTTCATATTTTATATAGTCTCATATTCTATTTAGATCAATTTTTAACCACTTTATGTTTAGCAAATACCAACTACATTCTTTTTAAGGTTCCGTACTTAAAAAATAAAAACGGAACCATTATAAGATCACTCCTGTGTCTGTCCGTCTGTCTGTCTGTCTGTCTGTCACAGCCATTTCACTCGTAAACTATGGAACGTGGAAACTTCCAATTCGGGGAAGTAATAAAGACCATTGACCCACATATTTTCAGATTAATAAACATTCATAAATATATTTAGTAAAAAAGTAGAGGGGCTAATTATGCTACTTGAAAAAAAAAATCTTTTCTTTGTATGTCATGTGGGGTATCCTGTGAAAGCTTTTGTAACGCTGAACTCAAAAATACATTCCTTTTAATTTTGGGTATTATATTTTCAAAGATATTGTTGAAAATGTAGCGCAAAAATATGTTCCCCCTCCCCCTCTAATTCCGAATCTACTGAAACTAAAATTATGAAAAAATTAGAGGTAGTGGACGTTAATATAAACCTTGCAGGAAAATTATAGCGATTACCCTAGGTCACATAGTTTTTGAGTAATTAGCATTTTTCTGTTATACACAAATTTCGCTTTACGGGCATTCAGAAAAATTGTTGAGCATCGCTGAATATACCTATCGTTGCAGAAGAATAAAAGCATTGTTGATAATGATTTTCGAAAAAAATCATCGGCAATTAGCCGAGATATTAACACTTAAAGGTACGGTCAGTTTGGATATACACAAGGACAGGGGCGGCGTACCCTATGCCTAGTTAACAACTTTTAATGATATATATGTGTAATATAATGTCCAGTAACAGTATAAAAGCAATAAACGTCAAATTGTTAAAAACATACTAATTTAAGGGGTCTCGGGACTCTAAAAAGTGGAAAAAATGAAAAAAAAAAGACCATTTTCAACATTTAATGTCTTAAAATGTATATGATTTTAAAACACAATTTTAATTGGGGTGAAAGATATAAGTATGTTCTTTGGTTTCATGTATTTAAAAAATTGCAAGATACAGAATTAGTATTTATAGGGGGCTCGAAACTGTTAGACATTTGTCGTACAAAAAATTGGCATAACAGTTTACGCGCAGAATTACAAAATAAATATTGCAACTAGAATGAAAATTTTGGTGCTTACTTATACTTCAGATTGTAATAATTTCCCTGAACTTAAATAAATTTGTATTTAAAGCATTTTTATATTTTTAATGCAATGTTGCATTTAGCTAATACAAATTTTTTGAAAATTTCAACAGTAAAATCACCTAAAAAAATATTTTTTTGAACAATAAAAAGGAAATTTTAGGTTCAGTTTATACAGACTAACATGAAATATATGTTTTGAAAATTTCATCAAAAAATATTCAGAAGTTTTTAAGGTATCCTGCGCGTTATGCCCACCATTTGGTAAATAATGACTTTAAAGTTTCGGAAACGCCACTTCAGCTATTGAGCGGGTATAATTCTTAAAGCCAAAACTTCTGTTCTAATGGGAATTTCAAGGAAAGAATTATATCAAAATATTCAGAAAAGATAGGAGTTTAACATCTAAAAAAATTAAAATTTCTTAAATTTTGAAGCTCTAAGAGTCCTGCGACCACTTAATCTTTTCCGGCACGGAGTAATTCTATTTATAAAGTTATGAAATAATGAACTGACACCAGAATTTATAAACGAATTTATTAGAAAATACGAACTTGCTTATTTTCACGTACATGATAAAAGGAAAATTTTAATTAAATATTCTTGGTGCCGTTTGTCTGTTTTGGAATTAAAATTAGGTGTCCGTTTTTTAAGGGCATCGCCCTCGAAAGATTTAATTAGAATGAATCGCATAAATACTGTGGGATTCGCGATAGTTTGCATTGATTGTATCTCTCAATACGCCTCGAGGGACTTTAAAAGTTAATTAAACACCTAACTGGAAAAACGCGGCACTGACCAAGGCGGCGTTGCAACTTTGAGACCTCAATTCGAAGCGCGCTTAGCAAACCAAAAATGCCAAATTGCAATCTATTGCTTAAAACGTAAATTTACAAAAACATAAAATATGAAAGTTAATTAATTCCGATCATCAAAACTCTGAGGTACATCCTGTATCCGTAGAATCTTGAAATTTGGTATGAAGGTAGTATTTGGGATACAATGAAAGGGAAAATTTAAAAAATCGGAAAATTTGGATAAAAAGTCGAAAAATCAAAAAACCGAGAATTTGGCACAGATGTGATATACGAACCAGGTTTGGCGCGATTTTTTAACGTCAATTTGGCGAAAGCCCGTTTTCCAATACCAGTTACAATATATATTTTTAAATTATTTTCTATTGTTTTAAAAGTAAACAACAATAAATAAACGATAATTTCATTAATAACTATAGAAAAAAAACAATTGTACAATTTAAAAAAATAAAATAAAAGTAAATGAACAATTTATTAATAAATAAGCAACAGTAGCCGGGTTACCTTGTAAAATAAAGTAACGCCATTTTGGTGTCAATTAGGTACCCAAGTGCGTATCTGACATCTGTGCCCCGTATTTTATCTTCCGTAATCGAAATTCCCGCCAATACTGTTGGTCATTGACCAGACCATCAACACGATAAAATACAGCGTTGTCGGTTTTTTAGTTACACGAAATAGGTAGGTCACGAATACGGTATAATTCATTTTAACTGAAGAAAAACAAAATAATAATTTGTTTTACCAAATGTTGTTTTGGTGAATTTAAATATTTCTGCAAGTCAAATAATTCTGCAAGTATGTTAACATTTCTTGATAAATAATTGCGCTTATGCTTTTGCTATATTTAAAACCACTACAATATTATTAGAAATATCGCTATAGTTTGATGCTATGACATACACCATAACGCAAAAATAACACGAATTTTAAAAACGAGAGTTTTTCTGCTAAACTTACCCGATATTTGATCGAATAGTTCACTTTTGCCGCCAACTATTGACATAAATAACAACTGTTGAATAAAGATAATTTTATTTTGCTAGAGCAAGGTAGTTTTATTTTAGCAAGAGCCACGAGACTTGTCTAATTTTTACATGAGATGTTTTTGATGAGATTTCCTTTTTCTAACTCTTGTACGTGTATTTCGGGAACCAATAGCGCACAGGCAAGCATGCGGCGCGCTTGCCTGTAAATTGTTGTTATTTATTAAGCAATCAATAACAATTAATTGCCCGCCCTCCTCATACCGAACTATGCACAATACATGTACATACTTATATACAGAGGTGTCGGTTACAATAACAGTATCACAAGTTCAATGGTTTTTCCCATCTCAAAAAATGCCAAACGCGCCCAAAGAAGCTTTCACTTCAATAATGAAAGTATCAAGTATTTGTCTTTAACAATAAACACAACAGCGTACTGCAACGAAAATGTAAAATTTGTGTGTGTTCCTGTGTGAACGCCAAAAGAAAAAGTGAGTTTTAACTTTGTTCTTCTTTTGCGGATTGAGCTGAAGAGGGAAAGGTTCCTGTCATTCACCGCTTGGCGCGCTAGTGTCTATGTGCCAAAATGCTAGCATGTCGGTTACGTAACAGTGTCTCCAAATCAGTGGTTTTTCTCCATCTCAAAAAAAGCTTTACGCGCCTAAAGAAGTTTTCACTTAAAGAATAGAAAGCAAAACTTTATAAAGTGTTTTAATTTATGATTACCTTTTCAACAACCAAATTATAGGCGTATTGCCCTACAGAAACAAACTTGTGTCTAAAGGTTAAAATGATTTTCTCGGAATTTTCTTAAAGATATCAAGACAGTGTAAATTTGAATGTGATATAATTAGTTAGTAAAACTATAAAAAGATAGATTTGATAAACATGCAATTGACTAAGAAAACTAATAAATGTTAAACAAAATGATGATCACCTTTTGGTACAATTGAAATTCACAGGGATGTTTCGTACCATCAAGACAGAATTGTGTCAACTAGTATGGCAGGTTTTCAGTCATATAATGATTAACAATTTTAAGCTCAGCTTCTTTCCTTGGTTGAGTCTTATCAGCTGTTACTGTCCAAGTGTATTTAACGCATGTCCGATCAGATTTGAGTGACTGAATGAACATCAGGTTCGTGGGTCCTAAATGTATTTTTGATACGTATGCTAGCGAAATTACCGTCAAAAATTTGATCTGCACATTTATGAGACATGTCGACTAGACTAAAACACACCTCTACTTGTAATATCTCATTAGGTGAAGTTAGGAGAGTGGTGACTATTTAACACTAAGGAACTCACTAGTTAATGGCATCTTCTTTAAAAATAAAAATATGCACATTCCCTAAGACAACAAAAGGGAAAGACATTATGGGGGTACTTTTACTTCGTTCAATGTATCACATTTTCGCTAATATTTCTTAGTAGCCTATTGCAACGCCGTAAAAATACTTGCCTCTATATAATCCTTGATTTACATTATTAATGTATTAAATTTAAACGGTTTTATGCTTATATATGTCACATGAGTTCCGGTTTTTTGTGCGTTCTTCTAATTATATTTGAGTTTTTAATTTCCATAGTACCAATATTTCACTCGAAATAACAATAAAAGTTTCTAAAATTATTTCATAAAAACGTCATTCTGCGTTATGGAAAATATATTTAAACATTTTTTCAATACTTTGACGCTTTTTCAATACTTTGAGATAACAATAAAAACAGGATAGTCTGTCAAAGTTTATTATCGATAGCAATAATAAACTCTGACAGACTATCCTGTTTTTATTGTTATCTATCGGCTGAAAACTCAAGATGTTAAAGAAATACAGGTTGTCCGAAAATTCCTGGACACATTTTAAAATTCAATATAAAATCCAGTAATTGTGGTACAGAAGTGCGGTTTGGATTACAGTGCTTCTCACGATGAAAAGTTTTCTTCAAGCAAATGAAAATAATTAGTTTCAAATTTCGATCATAGATGGCGCCACTTGTCCGTATGTTTGGTTTCAAACATGCGGTTTTTGTTCTGATTATCGGATTATTTTTGACGCTGTGACACAGAAATGACGGCTCCCATCGCTGGGATTCGTCAAAATTAATCCGAAAATCAGAAAAAAACGAATGTTTGAAAACAAACATACGGGCAAGTGGCGCCATCTATGATCGAAATGTGGAACTAGTTATTTTCATTGGATTGAAGAAAACTTTTCATCCTGAGAAGCCTTTTAGTCCAAACCGCGCTCCTGTACGACAATTACTTGATTTTACATTGAATTTTAAAATTTGTCCAGGAGTTTTCGGACACCCTGTACATTTTTCGTGAAACATATCCATTAATCTTTTTATGAGAGACTCATAAAAGGTATTTAAAACCAGAGAAACTTAATTTTCTATGTAAAGTATTTTATTTTTATCCATTTCATTTGTGTTTGATATCAAACGATTGAAACGGTAAAACTTTTGTTGAATACATGACACAGGAAATTTTTTCTGAAATACAGTCTACGGTAGTGATGGGCGATTCTGGAAAATTTGAGAATCGATTAAAATCGACATCGTATAAAACAGAATCGATCGCAATAAGAATCGATTCCCAAATTCTAGAATCGATACTTGAATCGATATTTCGATGTTCACAGATTCACACAGATAAGCTGAAAAATAGTAATTCCAAAACGTAGCGAATCAACAGGGCCGTACGTAACGACTATCTCTCACCCCTCACCTCCATTTATGGGGGCCCTAGACAATGTTAGCGGCCCAGAAGTAAGCTACTACAGACCTTTGAGTCAAATAATAAGGTTTTTTAACTTTTAAAATTATTATTTTTAAGATGTAATTTTGATAATAATTTATGTTATATTTAAATTTATCTTTAAAAAAGATTTCGGTTAGAAAAAAAAATGAAAGAAATGTTTTTTTTTTTCATCCGGAAAAGATGTACTTTCTACTCTAACTCTTATTTCCTTCAACCAAACAGATGGGGACTTACTTCCTATAAACGTCATTCTTCTTACAAATGCGCAGATGAGCGAAATTTTGAAGGCTCTAAATTTATTTAAAAAGTTAAATGGTTTTTCAGTCTTTTTAGGGTCTCCTATAAGCGTGGGGGATATGCAAATATTGCAAATCTTCTTTTAAAATAGCTGTGATGAATGTAATTAACCAATCATCACATACTAATTATCCCCCAATTAATAATCAAAATTCTCCTTTTAATAACATATTTAACTAAAATTTCTTTCCCTTTTTAAAACATATCTTTCTTTTTAATGTTTACCAAATTTTCAGCTGTTAAGAAAAAAAAAAATGTTCTCATCCTAGAGCCATAAAGACTGAAATAACATATTTTTCTCTGCTTTACAAATAAATAAAAGTATATTCCTTGATTATATGTTTTTTTTTTCTTTCCCCAGCAGTAATCTAAAAACTATAAACAGTTATTGACTCATTCGCTGACATGCAGAGTGCACTCACTGAAACAATAATAAATAAAATAGAAAAGTATCGAGTTAAACTGATGGCATTGAGCTCACAGTCTATTCATACTAATTGTATTTTATACTCTGACTTCAAAGAATGCCTTTCGAAAAATAAATTAAGGGGAAATCAGCGCCCCCCCCCCCTCGTCACTCTCTATACTTAAACAATGGTCCTCCAAATCTCATCAGGGAAGAGCTTTATCCGAATAAACTGGTTACCAAATTGAAGCAAATCAGATAGGAAAACCCATCTATCTAAGTTAAGGGGGGTTAGCCCATGTTCCTCCCTTTATACTTAAACAATGAACCTCCAAATTTAATCAGGAAAGCGTCTTATCAGAATTAACCGGTATACCAAAACTAATCAGGGAAGCGCGTTATGAGAATGAACCTAGAAAAAAATTTGAAGCAAATCGGATATTTCTATCGAGAGTTATCGCGTTACGTATGTACGTACATACATACATACAGAAACTGCGGGCACATTAGCTCTCAGGCTTTGATAGCCTGTGAGCTAAAAAGAAAAGTGCCCAGTTAAACTGATGGCATTGAGCTCACAGGCTATTCACACTAACTGTATATTACGCTCTTATTTCAAAGAATAATGCCCCTCGAAAAATAAACTAAGGGACGGGGGGAATTGCGCCTCCCCGTTTCCCCTCTTTATACTTAACCAATGACCCTCCAAATGTCATCAGGGAAGCGCCTTATCGAAATAAATCGATATACCAAATTTGAAGCAAATCGGATAGAAAAACCCATTTATCTAAATTTAGGGGTATTAGACCCCTGTTCCCCCCTTTATATTTAACCAATGAACTTCCAAATCTAATTAGGGAAGCGTCTTATCAGAATAAACTGGTATACCAAATTTGAAGTAAATCGGATAGCAAAACCCATCTATCTAAATTAGGGAGGGTATTATCCCCCCGTCCACTACCCCCCCCCCTTCAGACTATAACAATGAACCTTCAAATATAATCAGAGAAACTCGTTATCAAAATTAACCGGTATACCAAAATTTGAAGAAAATCTGATAATTCTGCATGAAAAACCCATTTATCTAAGCTAAGGGGAGATTAGCCCCCGTTTCCCCTTTATACTTAACCAATGAACCCCCAAAACTAATCAGGGAAGCACCTTAGCAGAATAAATATAGAAAAAAAATTGAAGCAAATCGGATATTTCTATCAAGAGTTATCGCGTTACGTACGTACATACATACATATAAAACCGACGGGCACATTAGATCTCGGACTTTGATAGCCTGTGAGCTAAAAAGTGCCAAGAGCGTGTAACTAGTGTGGGGGGGAGGGGAGCAGAAAATAAAAGAGGACATTAAAAGCTTTCCAACAATATGTTACACGAGATGGTTTGGAAGAAACAATAAATATGCCCCCCGGGGGGCAAGTAAGTCTCAAACTGTGGGAGGGGTGACCTCAAATGTATCTTTGGTCAAAGTTTCAAAATGTGGATTTATAATAAAATAGAACGAGAATTGGGCATTTTTAAAATAGCGTGCATATTTTGAACGGCCCTGTAAATTAAGATTGGCGAGGAAGGGGGGGGGGAGGATTAGAAGGGACGAACTTGAAAAATACAACATAATAAACTAGTAACCCAAATAACTAGGCTTCTAAACAAAAGTATAACGATTTAACCTAGTATTGAATTCAGGAGGTGACCCGGGGGAACATTGGAATGTCCCTCCCGAAAGTTTTGAGATTTTATGCTTTTTAATGGACAAATGTGCATCCCCCCTTACGGAACTCTAAAATCTCCCCCCCCCCTACCCCATCCCGACCGGAGCAGTCAAAAAATCAACCCGCCATTCTACACTGAACCTAGAAAGAAAAAAAAGGGCTCTTATACAAATTTTTACAGCAATTCTGCCACTAAAACAGTAAAATTGGAGGAATCTATTCAACCCGAATCGTGGATCATGCGCGATGCGATTTGAATTGAAATAAATCAAAAAATAACAATTTCACCCGCATCTAAAAATCGGCATCGAATCTGAACTGAATCGATTCGCCCGAATCTAAAGAATTGAAGTAAATCAAAAAATAGCGATTCTGCCCGCATCTAAAGATCGGCATCGAATCTAAACTGAATCGATTCGCCATTTCTGATCTTAATTTACGGGCAGAATCGATGCGTTAATTTTTTCGTGCTTTCTTTTGTCTTTAGAAAAAGAAAGCGTTGGATTCGTGAAAAATTTCGACTTCCTGTTTTCGAAGGATTTATAGTTTTAGAAGATCTTGTCTGGAATACGATTTGGCTATTTTCATACATTGTCTGTCTGTCAGTCTGTCTATTTGTTTGTCTCTGACAAAAAAAATTGTGGGCGGTCTATTTCAAGAACTAATGCATGGAATCTGTTGAAACTTTATATTCAATTAGACTTTCATATAAATTGGTGCTGATTACTTTTTGATGTAAATCTACCGGCAGGTGGCGCTGCTATGCTGCAGTTTTCCCGATTTTCGCAATAGCTCTATCTCAAGAACTAATGCACAGATTTTCATCAAACTTCACATTCAGTTAGACGTTGGCATAAATTGTTGCATATTAGATTTCGGTGTAAATCACCCAACAGGAGCGTTGTTATGCAGATTTTATCAGCAGTGTTGAATTCAGACAATTTTCTCCGGGAGGGATTTCTGCGGATCCAGAGAGGGGCAGTTCAGAGGGGAAGGGGATTGGACTTTTGTACATTTAGCATAAAATCTCAAACCTTCTGGGTTGACATTTGAATGTGCACGGGGAGGGGGGCATGTCCCTCCGGGCTGCCCCCGGAATTCAACACGTTTTTCTGGATTTAAACGACTTTAGGGATCATATCTCAAGAACTAATGAACGGAATTTCATCAAACTTAATATTCTGTCATAAGTTGTTCATGATTAGGTTTTCTTGTAAATGATATAACAGGTTGTGCTGCCATGCTGCTTTTTTTAGCAGTGTTGAATTTAGACATTTTTCTCCGGGAGGGATTTCTATGGTTCTGTAGAGTGACATTCTAGAGTTTCGGAGGGAGGGGGGGGGGGGATTGGACTTTTGTCCATTAAGCATAAAATCTCAAATCTTCATGAGGGACATTTCAATGTTACGGGGGGGGGGGGTTTGTCCACCCGTACCAGCCCCTGAATTTAACACTGTTTTTCAGAATTTACACGATATTAGCGATAATATCTCAAGAAGTAATGACCGGAATTTCATCAAACTTAATATTATGTGTCATTGACATAAGTTGTTCCTGAGTTTTTCGTGTTAATCATGTAACAGGCTGCGCTGCTATACTGTATTTTTTTTTTTTTTTTTTTTTTTTGCATGATATTTGTGATATGTATCTCATATCTCGTGATTCGTATCTCAAAACTAATGCACGGAATTTAATCAAACTTCATATACTATTACACTTTCAGATAAATAGATCCTTATTAGGCTTGGGTGTATACTGCCCAACAGCTGTCGCTTTTATGCTCTTTGAATTGGGATTTTCCGTTGCGGACATCTAGGCTAATATCAGACGAACATCTTTTTGCACGCTTTTTTTTCGCTCTTACACCGTCCCTACACATGCTAGCGAAGCAGTAGGGATGGCGTAAGAGCGAAAAAAGCGAGGAAAAAGACGTTCGTCTGACATTAGCCTAAGAGAGGGTGTGGGCCGAAATTCAATGATTTGTTTGGAAAATGCAATGCTTATATTTTCTTTTAAAATGCACGTACTTCAACGAACCTATCCTTTTTTAATCCTCATGATGCGCATAGGTTATCATTTAAATGTGACACTGTGATAGCGAATTTTGAAGTTTTAACATTTATGAGACAGATGAAAGTTTTGGGATTGGCACATCCAACTACTTTATCTTCAATTTTTGAAGGAAAATGAAAATGATATTACCTTATTTTGTCTTAGAGACATCGATTAAAAAATTCATAGTATCGATTAAATCGAGTTGGCCATAGTATCGATTAAATCGATTAAAAAAATCGAAATCGCCCATCACTAGTCTACGGTTAATAATTATCAAGATGGAGCTGTGCAAAATAATAGAAGTGTAAAAAATAACAACGTTAAACGTTGTTATTTTTCATTACTACGCAACATTTAAACAACACTCTATAGTTGCCTTTCCAAAAAGGTATAGAACCCTTAAAAATCAGTATAGAAATCTTATATCAAAAGGAAAATCTTAAACCAATTTGCACCAAATATTTTTAATTGGAATTTTCTTCAAAAGATTCAAATGAAGCCTTAGCATTTTGAAACAGATAACTATAGATTCATAAAGTCGTAATGTAAAATCCTTAAATAAGGTAAAATACCGATGTAGAATCCAGTGTAGCTAACCAGTATTGGTTATATTTCGGATCAATGTTGCGTTCATCAAAAATATTCCCGATAAAATATCAGTATTGATTAAAAGTGGAAAATATTTGCAATGAAAAGCGACTGTTTCAGAAATGCTGGCTTTACATTGGAAATATTTGAAGTGAAATGTCAATATTGCTGAATTATTAGCTTTACATCGGAAAAATTGGCAATAAAATGTTTCTTGTCAATATTGTTGCAATATGCACAAAATGTAATTACCCCAATATTGAGACAATATTTCTCGCCAATATTGTTAATAATGACCAATATATAGCTAATAAAAGCAATATTTTTCCGATATTATTTTGCTACTCTGCATCAATTCTGGAAAGAAATTAAATTTAATTTAAAAAATTAAAAGTTCATTCGACCTCCATTCGTAAAAAAAATGTTTAACTGTGTTATGATGAATCATAATATTGAAAAATTTATGTAAAAAGAATTGTTAATAATAAGTACATTTACAGTAAAGCGTAATAAACTGATCTTATTTTGTGTTATTTTCATACAAATGGTGTCACAAGTGATATTTAACAAAATAAATCATAATCATTAATATTGCTCGACTATGATTTTTCTTTTGATTCGTTCATTTGAAATTGATTATTAAGTTTTAATTTTTCTAATTTTTTTCTTCTCTAGGGAGTCAAGAAAGCATTTCTTCAGTTCTGACTGAGTCGGAAATTTGCATGCTAGAAGGTAAGTACTTTAAGACATTTTTCGTAATTTTTTTTTTAATGTAAGTTACAATGTTCATCAAACTGCTAAACTTATTTCAATGGTTCTTTCATCAAAAACGAATTTTAACTTACTGTGGAATTTTTAAAAATGTGAATGTGATGTTTTTCCAAAATGTGACATTAATTTTCAAGAAGAAAAATTGGGAAAGCTAAGTAAAATCCAAGTCTGTTGTTACACGAAACCATTCATGAAAATTATTGCTTTATGTTTATAGAAGGATAACCAGGAAGCAATTTCATTTTAAAGCACGGACTATTTACTTTAAACTGATTGTAGGTTTCACCACTAAGTGCTTTTGTAATATAAATGTGCAGTATAATAATACATTTTTTGTGTGAAGGAAGAGTTACTGTGATTCTGTTTAGTGAATTTTACCTTCCAATACTTTTAAAATGGTAACATTTATTTAAAAATAGAAAATTTCCCTTCAGCTACCTGTCTTCAGAAACCAAAAGAATAAAAAATATAACATGAATACGTCGTTTTAAATTAGCATAAAGGAAGAGTTTACATAAAATTTCTAATTTGCGCATATCCATAATCTTTGTTTTCTTGAGATTCTTGATATTATTGCCCAAACTTCAAAAAGTTGAAACTTCAAAATGCTTATTTTTTCTTCGCATATTTCACGAATTTCTAAATTAAAACCTTTATATTGTAAAAGGTTGTAATTTTGGGTTGTAAAAGGTTGTAAAATTATCTTTGATATTAATTACGAGTACAGATTCTTATCGTTTACTGAATAGAAAGTAGAGAAAAAAACAGGCTGTCTTGCCTGTTTGGATTCTGTTGAACTCTGAAATAAACTAGATATAGTAAAAACACAAATAAATAAATACTTTCTAAATTTCACAATAGTTTTTATAATGCAGAACTGCCAAGAGGTGTATAATACGGAGTAATAAGTTTCATTTTGTTTCACATAATAAAAAAATTGGACTGATTCGATTTTTTTCCCCTTATTAAGAATCTCAATGAAATCCAATAATAGAATTAATAAGACGCGTAATGTTTGTGTTAATACACTGTAAAAAATTCAGAACCGATACAGTCTATAGCGTAAACGTTTTCAAAAATGTAGTGTAAACTATTAATTTGCTTGAGTTACTGAATAAATCGGAATCGTTACTTTCATTTCTGTGTAAAGTATTTGAAGCGAATACATTGTAAAATAAATCATAAACGTTACAGTCCATAGCGGAAATGTTTCGGAAAATGTAGTGTAAACTATGAATTCTCTTTGGGTAACTTATTAAATCGGAAATATTACTCTCATTTTCGTGTAAAGTATTTGAATGCGAATATTCGGATTTTCTGCACATGTCCAGTACGTTCTACAAACGTTATGATTACGTAGCTTTTATGGTTTTTCTGTGGTTGAAAGTAATGAAAAGACGTAACGGATATTTTGAAGAAAGTAAGCATTTATGTTTTATATTTTTTTTTATTTAAGAAAGTAATACTTTTTTTTTAAGAATTAATATTATTCGATTGAATTTTACTGAATAATATTATTAGAGTTACTGTTTATAGTTTGTTGCAGATACAAAGTTAAATAACTCGTTTGAAATCTATAGTCTTGTCCTTGAATCTATGATAGATATAAGACTAGATATTTGATTAACGAATAATAACAGGATTCGTACGCATCAAGGGATCTTAGGTGTTTTCGTACCTGAGATTTCGTAAAGTGCTGCTTAGTATATCTGAAGATATAATTTTTTTTCTTTAAATGCAGCAAATATTACTTTACGAAAACTCTCGTAAAAGGTCATTGAAGAGTACGAACCCTGAATACTACTGTTAGTGAAGTACAGATAGCACTGTTTATATGTTTTTATCATCTTTTCGTTTTGAACTTATGTTCCATTTCACGATGAAATATATCGTTTATATGACTGAAGAAATGCATGATTTCACTTATACTATACGTTTTATCATATTTGTTTATGAATCATACATTTGTAAAAAAGATCTTATTGAAATTTGATTTATAGATCTATAAAAAAAATTTTAAAAATTCGATCTCGTGAGTTCCATCTTTGAAAATTTTAATTTCCCTACGAAAATAGATGGATTTTTTTATACTTTTTAATATTTGTTTTTTTAATCTCATTATAGAATATTATTTCACAATATTTCATATCTGTTGAGTAATTAATTTATTTTCGTGATTTTAATACTTATAAATAGATACATTTTTGAAAAAGCTTTGTCTATTTGTATATAATTTACATATAATTACATATAACACATACAATAATACTAAGTTTACATATAATATTACATTTTTAATATATTGTTTTACAAATATCATGGTTTTAAATATATTCCTTTAAAAGTATTTATTTTATTTGTATAAATTGAGAAGTATTGAGATAACCTGAGAAAATGTATCTATTTATTAGTATATAATTCATGAAAATAAAGTAATTAATCGCAGATATTAATCATTTTTAAATAGTGTATCTTTTTATACGAAAATAAATAATTATTTAAAGATATAAAAGAATCCATCTATTTATATGTAGTGAAATTAAGCGTTTTCATAAAGTATTTATTTACAGGATAGAGGTCACGAGTCCGCATTTTAAAAAGAATTATTTATATATATACAAATCAAATTTTCAATATTATCTTTTTACAAATATGTAATTCATAAACGAGGATAAAACGCATTAGTAGAAATGAAATTATCAATTTCTTCGGTCTTATAAACGATGCATTTCATAATTTCAAAAGTTGTGAATTAGAACATAAGTTGAAAACGAAAACATGAAAAAACGTATAAACAGTGATATTTGTACTTTACTAATGCTAAAACTACATTATTATTCATTAATCAAATATATAATATCTATTATAGATTCATGGACAAGAGTATATATTTCGAAAGAGTTATTTAACTTTGAATTTGTAACAAATGATTAACAGTAAATCTAAAATTATTATGCAATAAGATTCCATCGGATAATATTAATTCTTTTTAAAAAGCGTATTACTTTCTTAAATAAAAAAATATGACATAATTCAAGAAAGTTTCCTAAATGCACAGAAACATTTAAGAAATATACACAAACATATCCCAAAATATACACAAACATATCCCAAAATATACACAAACATATTCGAAATATACACAAACATATTCGAAATATACACAAACATATTCGAAATATACACAAACATATTAGAAATATGCACTAGCATTTCCTAAATATCCAGAAACATTTCAGAAGCAGGCAGAAACGTTTCTGAATATTCTGCTGAAATATGCGGATACGTTTCCAAATACCGGACCGATATATGCCGAAACCTTTTGCGAATATCTGACCGAAATATGCGGAAACGTTACGAAAATCTGACCGAAAGATGCGGAAACATAACAAGACCGTTGGGCCACATTGCTGCCCCACCAAATAGAGATACGTTTCTGAGTTTTTTTTTTTTTTTTACACTGTATAAAAATATCCATTTGATAAGTTATTTTGTTCTCACAGTATTATTAATAGGAATGCCATGAAAATATTTTCTGCATCTCGTTCGCAGGTCAAATTATAATTGTAGTTCACTTATAAAGTCTTTGACAGGATATTTATTTATTTCTCCAATATTAAAAAATCTATAATTTTGGGTTTATTGCATCTCTATTGTCACTTTTCTCAGTTAATCATTGATCACATTCCAACTGACTGTTGTGTATTTATTTAGACATTATTTTATTACTCCATTAAACACATTTGACAAGACTTAGCATCGTAGATCAAATTCCTCACGCTGTGCTATTTGATATTTTAAAAGCACGTTTGTCTACTCTGTACTAAAAATGAGTCCGAAACTGCTTCAGAAAGTTTCACGTTATTAAGCGGGGAAAATATTTTTTTGAAAACCGCTTTAAAGTAACATAAAAAATACTTGCTGTAAAACAATTTACGATGAGAGGTAGCTGCACCAGTGGTGGGCTCTATACCAGAAGTGGTCACTTTAAACTTTGAACTTACATAATAGGCTTTGAAATCACACAGAAGTTCGTAACGTATACGCGGGGTTACTTCAACAGCCCTATTGTGTTAAGGTCGGTAATAAAATAGAATTCATCTCTTGTGCAAAGTCAGTTCAATTGAAACAGCATTGCATACACACACTTGCCAACTTTCCCTTCAACTTCCGTAAAATGTGAGTTAAATTGACCCATGTTAAACACGTTTCGAACCAGAAATTTACTAAAAAAATTAATTCAAATAGATTGCATAGAAAAACATGATATTAAATGTATAATGATACATCAAATAAATTTTCTGATTAGTAAAGCGTACAACCTGGATCAACTTAACTCAAATTTTACAGAAGTTTAGTTTAATGTTGGCAAGTATGAGTATTACTGTGTGATTATCTTATCGTTATTCCTTATAATTTCGAATAAGGAAAATTAGATTTTTTGTTTGTGTTTAGTTTTAAATTGCATATATTTTAGTTGTGCTAAAGTGAAGCTGAATATTTCAGCCCTTTATGTGGATATGAAGAGAGAATATATTATAGGGAGAATGTTTAGTTTTAAATTGCATACATTTTATTTGTGCTAAAGTGAAGCTGAATATTCCAGCCTCACTTTAGCACAACTAAAATATATGCAATTTAAAACTAAACTGTTTATGATTAGGTTTAGGCTTCTTTTTTCACTTTTTGCTTATGACCAAAATTAATATGAATAGTACATTTATTATGTTTATTTAGTAGTCAGGGTACCAATAGTATACACTAAGACTGTTAATGGCCTTACATGGTCTATAGAAGTACTGGTGATACTTCAGGGACCAGTAGTGTACAGCCCTATCCAATACTTGTTCATGTGTTTTTTTTTTGTCTAACAGTGCATTTTTAAAAACTATTGAACGTATTTCAGAAGTGTTCATGACTTTGGTTCTTCTGTCAATCGGTCCGTCTTTTGCCTGTTTTCTCAACTGTCCGCTGTCAAATTTTCGTTAATATGCTTGGATTACCAAATAATTGGCATATGTTATTCAGGTTTACTGTACGGCATTTTCTACTGAACATGGAGTATGTAACATTTATAGTTCGTTTACAGGAATACGCAAAACAAATGTTGCACCAAGATCTACAGAATAATAGCCTTTTAAAATTGCTTGCAGTTTTTTAGTTAGATTTCGTATGAAATACTACCTATTACATTCTCCCCTATGTTGGAATTTCTGAAACATTTTTGCAGATCTACACCGATCATGACCCCTAGAACCCCAAAACCACCCTCAGTAAAAAACTTTATATATCACTTATTTATGGACACGATAACTTCCGTAATTCTGCACAAATCTCTTCCAAACCGATACATAAAATCTCGGTCAAGTTCGTTAATGGGCAAAATCGGACCAATGGGATGGAAATAGGGAGGGGTTTTGTGAAAACTGGAAAAAAAAGTCCATAACTTCTTAACTTTTGAACATATCAAATCAATTTAAAGTTTTTCTTACTTCTAAAAATAGGGCCAAAAATTTATGTATCACAGATATGTGATAAAATTAAAAATGGGCTCAAGGGGCGCAAAAATAGGGTTTTTGGTAGAAAAAAATTCATAACTTCGTCAATTCTCAAGATATCAAATCCAATTAAATTTATTATAAATCTTCTTAATATTATCTACAACTTTTATACTGACAAGTTTTCGATAGGATCAATTCGTATCGCAAAAAAATTAAAAACGAAAATAAAAAGGGGGGGGGGGGGTTGAATTAAAAAAAAATTCATAACTTCGTCAATTCACAAGATATAAAATCCGCATGAATTTATTATATATGTTCTTAATATTATCTACAACATTTATATTGACAAGTTTTTAATAGGACCAATTCTTACAGCAAAAACAAATTAAAAATACATAGCGGTGGAAGAAAAAAATCATCATATTCAGGGTGTATTCAAATCCAAACTGCTTATTTTCTGACTCATTTTTAAATTCATTTTCGCTCTCAAACGCATCCAGTTGGTAGATTCCCTTATTCAGAAACTATATAATGTACCGTAATGGTCGATTTTTTGATAGAGGCAGAATCTATTTAAAAAATGATGTCAAAGTGGGCATTTTGAACCGAGTTTACCAAAGTGACTGTGTTGGAAACGAAATATATTCTCCTACTTAGAAAATAATTGTTTATAAATGAAGTTTTAATTAATTGAACGAAAAATAAAAACACAGGTCATATCTCTTCAAAAATCCCGTCAGCAAGTTTCATATTTTTTCTTTGAAAATTAATCTGAAAATGTGCCAGAAAATTTCGAGTTGTTGAGCATGAAAAAGTTGTTGAGCATATTTTTCTGAATACCGACTTAAAATGATTCTGATATAACCATCTCTTATATAAAAATTAAATAAAAACTCGTCAAAAGATGCCAGATAAAATTGTTAAAGTGGTTTATCTCTAATCATGATTTAGTTTTTGTAGTTGAAATTAGCATCTAACTTCGAAATCTACCTGCGCCTGTACGCCGAGCCGGCAGGGATTTTTTTTTTTTAAGTATTTTACACTACTTCAAACATAATGAAATAAATATAAATTACTGCGGTTCTCTACATCATACTTTGTATAGAATATGGAGTTCATGGGTTTGTGGGGATTCCCATTGCTTTCAAAACTGTAGACACAGTCCTTATAAATTTTCATAAGTCGTTAGTACAGCTATCAATATAATGGCAGTCCAAAGAGTGCCCAATCTGTGGGGCCTATTTTATGGTAAGCAGCAGCGGCTTAACGAAGACGTGAATTTGTGAAAATAATATCATATTTTTGAAAGATTATATCCATATCATTCCACCAAACTTCAAAATTCGCCTTGGACTGTCCTTAATTATTTCCTTTTACCAAGGCCATAGAGGAGAGGAAGGGTGAGACCGGTATAAATTACCGGTATAATTCAAAGAGTCCACCACAGGTCGTGTTTTTCAGGTAAAATATTAAAAATGCATGCAGGCTCAAACATCCTTATTTATTGTAAAATTTTCAAGTTAAACTAAGGAGGATGAGGAGGGGGGGGGGGGGGGTGTATATGAACCTGAATCATATAAGTTGTGCACATATATGTATATATATATATATTGCACTAAGCAATGCAGCACTAACTGAGAAAAATCAAGCTAAAAATGCGTATAATCGTTGTTGAACTCAGACATGTTTCTCTCAGAGTGATTTCTGGATCTACGAGAGACATTATGGAGTTCCAGGATGGGGGATACACTTCTAGACCCTTAATTAATATAAAATTCCAATTCTCCCAGGAGGGAGTTTCCCTGTAAATTCCTCACTGGGTATATGACCGCGGATGCAGTTCTGTTTTTCTATATTTTGTAATATAGTGATATTTAAATAGACAACAAATATGTATCACCTTTTTAAAATAATTATTCAACAAGTTTATTTACTAATACCATTACGTGGGGTCCGATTCGAATACCTATTGGGCCATGCCTCTTACCTTTATTTCCGTGAGGTGTTCCTTTTAAAATTCTGAATTACCATATTAAAATCATGGTAACAAATATGGTATCATAAGCAAAATGAAAATAAATTGTTTGTATTTTGTTATCATTTTTATTGCATTTAAATAAGAGAAATGGAACATTTTTTTTTTTTTTTTAAATCCTTCTTCGCTTCTTTCTAGAACATTTCTTAGTATAAGTTAATGAAGCCGTGAATTTGAGTAAATGATAATGATTTAGAAGGGTGGCATCGATAAGTCATTACGCTCGAGTTGGAACTGTCGCCTTGAACTGCTCTTACCTCTTGCATCCTACCGTTCAGTCTGTATTTTCTAAAAGAAAAAATCGGACTGCATTCTTCTGCACGAGTAAACGCAAGCGTGGGTATGCAGCGCCATCTACTGCAATGATTAGCAAAAGCAATCTACAAAAGTGAATGACTTCTTGAGATGACGAACTTTTAGCTCGTGCAGGTGAATGGCTGTGAGAAAGGGGATTACTGGGTTAATCGTTTCCCCAGAGATCTAGAAAAGTGTTTATTTTATATGAATAAATAAGTAAAACATTATTTTTTTTTATAGTTATTGTAATTTTTATTTCTTGACTCAACAGATGTAGTTAAATATATATATATATATATATATACATAAATGTAATTTGTAGAGTATAAAGAGACGACTAATGAAGGTAAATATCAGCAGTATTTGTCAATTTAGAAGATTTTTTTTATCAAGAAATTCAAAATAGTAATTTTCGGTTTATTTAATCACAGGATGTCTGTCATTAAATGAAGCAAAAGTTGCTATGCAGAATTTATATATATATATATATATATATAAATCGCTAAGTTGGAAACATTGAAGATTAATATCGAAATAAATGAAAGTGACTGATGAAAGATAATTTACAAAATATGAAGAATATATTAACCTCTTCAGGGACTTTTTTTTTTCTGTGAAAAAAAAACCTTTTTTAAGTTTTATTCATTTCATATTTATAGGAATTCAAAAAGCAAAAAAAAAAAGAAGGGTGAGGGAGAGAAACAATAAAAAAAATAAAAGTCCACATTTGTAGCCGCTGAGCGTATGGTTATGAGTGAAATGATTTCTTATAAAATAAAAAAGTAACAGTAAATTTTTTTCTTACATTTCTTCAAATTATTAAAACTTAATATATTTAATATATCTCATATTAGTTTTATCAAATATTAACGATTTATTTAAATAATCGAACAACACTAACTGCCGAAAAATTACTTCACGCTTATTTTTTATATCTCTATCATCGGTGCAAGCCAAACCATAAAATTTTTACTTCTCTTCTTGAGGGATTCTGTTGTGAATAAGTTATTATCAAATGTTTGTTCTTTTTATTATTGACATTAATTATAATTATAAAAAACTAAACGTTCATATATGTGGCCAAGGGCGTGAAGAGGTTAATTATGCTTCTGATAAGGTAATTAGTTAAGAAAATAAACACAGTTTTGTGGACTAGAGGGTTCTTGAGTCCACCATGTCAATTTTCTTTCAATAGATTCCGAACCGAACCAAAGAACTTATAATCTGAGTAATATCGGAATAACTTAATATACGTTCTGAGGCTGAGCCTAGGCTTCAGTTTTGTTGGGCCATATCAGTCCGGAAATTCTTTTTATATATATAAAAAAAAAATAGTGATATTGTACATTTCTTCACGGAATCTTTAGAAAAATATTTTGGTTTAATAAATTAAAGAGAAATATTTTTAAATTTACATTTTTCTTTTTTTATATATAGAGCTTTAAAATTATGACTTTAATTATCTTTCTTTCCTTCTAAACTACAATAAATTCTTTTTACCGATTTTTCGCTTGCATGTAATTGTCTAAGTGTTCATTAAAAATTACTTCAATGGTAATATATTTTATTTAGCGTGAATATTTTATTTAATAAAATTTTATAGTCACAATAGAGTTCATCATTCCTTCGTTTTATCAGAGTTCTCACCCAAGAAAAATGAAAAAGTAATCTGAAAATTTTGCATCACTAATTTTGATGTGTAATTAACAAAGAAAATAAATTATAAATACTCAAGGAAATACGACACTTATTTCTTAAAGGATATACCAATTTCGGAATCTTTTTTGTTTAAGATTTAAATATTTATCTTTGTTTTTAAACAATCTTGGAATAATACCGGATATAGAAAGATATCTTCTTTCTCCAGATAGTGGATAAAATACACGAGTATAGTTTCGAGAACAATTAATTCGCAGCTCTCATCATCAGTAAGTTAACTCAATGAATGTAAAACATCATTTCAGTTTTTCCGGCATCTGGAGAAAAAAAATAGCATATTTCTATATTATTTTCCTCTCCAGTTATTTTATTATTACTAATTTTTGAATAGATAAGAGACAAAGATATTGACCGATTTATTCCGTTTTTTATAAATATGCAGAAGGTAAATTGGGAAAAATAAGGTAATATCTTCATCAATGGAAAGACATTTAAAATGTGTAAGCAATGTTTTTTATTTTATGAATTGAATTAAAATATTAATCATTTTCTATATAACATTTTCTACATATATTTATATTGTGATTTGAATTTTTAAAAATTTTCCAGTTTTGTATTAAAAATATAATGTAAAACAATACAACATTTAATTTCATAAGATTTTAAATGTGTATTAGATTAACAAATAAACATGATTGTAGCGTATCTTACACTTGTATTATTTTTAACATCTCATGAAAATAGAGAATTTATCGATTTCTTAGGCTTTAAAATTTCATCAGTGAATAAAGCGCATACCTTTTTTTTTTTTTTTTTTACTTTTTTCGAATCTTTTGAATGATAATGATTGTATTGTCAAAAAGCTGTGCCTTCATTTTATATACAAGAAATAATTGCCAGAGTTGTGAATGAAGCAATGCAACACTTATGCGAAAAAGATTGATAAAATTTGCCGAATTATTGAAAAATGTTTTATAATTTTTAATAATAATTGAATAAAATTCTAATAATTGAATTACATAAAAAAAAATACGTGGTGTAAATATGTGCACTTTAATAAAATGAACCTATATTAAAAAATGAATATTTTAGAATATGCATGGTATATTTTAAAATGTGGTTGTATTTTTTTTCTCCCCTCCCCTCCCCCCCCCCACCTCCTTTTATTAAAATATTTTTTTCAAAAAGTCCGTTTTCACCAATAAAATTATTATTCATTACTTTTAATATGGTATCTGCTTATAAAAATGATAACTTTATGTCCGGTGTATTTCATGTTGCAACAAAATGAAAAAAAAAAAATATATTACTTTTATTTTAATGTCTCTTGCGAACTTATACTGACTCTGAACTTACTTCCGTATCCTTTCATTTGACGCGTCCTCACACTCTTTGAAAAACGCGATAAATGGGCTCTTGTTTTGTTTTCTACTTTTTTTTTCTATACACAAATCCATGAAAAATGTTTGTCTGTTGTGATTTAGTTTATTTAGTTGATAATTTCAATGGGCTGATTAGTTAATGCAAAATTCAAGCTTTATTTCACCACTTCGCCAATTAACGTGTGTTATATCTCCCATTTACGTAATCAATTATTATCAGTATTAAAGAAACATTCTTATTCTTACTATCTTTAGGTTAGCCCTAAAATTAAGAATAATATTTTATATGAACGTTCCTTGCCTCCTTAATTCTGGTTTTAACCGGGGCCGTCGCGAAACAACTTTCTTCTCTTACGGGCCTGATTCAAGACGAAAATGTACAGCAAGATGGCGGCGCAAGAGATCTGAGTAGCAAACGAAATAGGTAGGATAGTTGTGTATTTGTGTCAAAAAAAGTGCTAGAAATTTCCGTTTTAGAATATTTTATTGAGCAATTTGTGGCTTGTTTTAGATCTATTTGATTTATACATTCAATAATTAAACAGAGAAGGGTCATTAAACAGGTGCTTTTTTTTTCTCCTTTGATTTAAAATATATTCAAATAAATTTGATTCGCCGTTTTTATCGGAGATTTTAACTTGAAATATATATTTATGGTAGAAAAAATCATGCATTAAAATTATCAACTTTATCATGAAAAAATAAAAATACAAAAATAGTTAAAGAACTGGGATTCATGGTATTTTTCAGAGAGTTTAACTTGAAACATACCTTTATGACAGGAGATATCATGTATTAAAATAACACAATTTTAGCAGATAATAATTAAATTTCCCTTTAAAAATAAATACGTCTTAATTTAAAAGTATAAATTTCAGGATTGATATTATATAAAATCAAAGATAAAGATATTAATTTTTTTAAACAATTAAAACAAAAATTCTATTTATCAATTAAAATTTTAATTTTAGAATGAGATTGCCCGAATAAAGTGTATAAGTACATGATGTAGGCAGATAGTGGTAAAATAAAATGGCTCCAGGAAATGTTATTATTTCGAATTGTAAATGGTTTTCAAATTTTTAAAAACTAATTATAATTAGTTTTTAAAAACACTTTTACAATAGTATATTTACAAAAGTACTTTCCTAAAATTCCAAGCGCCCAAAATCTTATTGTACAACTCACTATTGAAAAGACTGAAAATTTAGGTCTGGATTTCATAAGTCAATGCAAGTGTGGAAGCCAACGTTGCTATATATTTAAGGAAGCAGTTTACCTTTTCAACATTTTTTAAAATTTAAATTCAAATGGTGCAATAAGTCACTGCATTTCAATGTTCAACTAAAAGTGCATTAAAAAAAATTTTTTTTTAACTGCATATTTAGTTAAAAATTTAAAATAGTTTAAAACATTTTGAATTTTTTTAAATTCTACTTTTTTAAATATTAATATTTTTGCCCATTTTTAAAAAAAGATTTTCAAATGTGTATTACGCAAGACTGAGCATGGCGTTTTAGATAAATCAAATGTTACATTTAATATAATTTTTTCACTGATATACATAGCGTAAAAGAGTGAAATCTAATACATCTTCATATACTTTTATTAAAAAAATAAATAAAATAAAACCATGAAGGACAATTCCATGCTCATATTTTTCACATATATAATAAAGGACATGTGCAAAAAAGTTTAAATCTATATCTGAAATACGAAAAAAAAGGCCTTAGCATTTTTAAAACATGAAAGTGAAAAAAATAGGAGCATAGCAAAAACATTTAAAGTTGGTTGTTTTTGGGTAATTGAGCTGGGTGTATTAATGAAATTTACAATATCTGGCGTTATAATCGCCGTATGGGTAAAAATGAGGTGTCACAATATTCATAATTAAATAAGCTTCCATTTAATATTTTTTTAATATAAAAAATCGATTTTTTGGGTTAATTTTCAGGTGAACTGTCCCCTTAAGTTATAGGAATTGCGAATATAATAATAAAATAAATAACTATGCAAAAGTCATGACAACAGAAAACTCACTTCTAATAAAATAAAATCACATGTATTAACAAACATGTAACAGTCGTTGATAAGTTTCCAGATATTTCAACTTCCTTAATACTTGTCTGTTTAAGTGAGATTATTTTTTTATGCAATATTAAATACCATATATTTTTTAAATTACTGTAAGTATGTGCTTACTGTTAGTGAAAAATGCTATTTTAGTTGTAACACCTACCAACGGAATGTGTATTTTAAGTTATGCATACATTATGAAAATTAATTTTTTTATTGATAAATAGAATTTTTGTTTTAATTAATAAAAAAAATATAACATTTTTATTTATGAGTTTATGTAATATCAATTCTGATATTTATAATTTTAAATTAAGGCATTTTAATGTAAGAAATTTTTAAAGGGAACTTTGTCATAAACGTATATTTCAAGTTAAAATCATAGATAAAAACCGCGAATCAAATGTTTTCGAATATATTTTAAATCAAAGGGCAAAAAGAAGCAAAAAAAGAAAAAAAAAAGAAAGTACCTGTTTAGTGACCCTTCGATGTTTAATTATTGAATGTTTAGTTCAAACAGCCATAACAAAATATTACAAAACGGAAATTTATAGCACTGTTTCTGATGCATACATACAACTATTCGACTTGGTTCGTTTGCTAACTCAGATCTCTTGCGTGACTCATCTTATTCTTGAATCAGGCCCGTAAGAGAAGAAAGTTGTTTCGCGACGGCCCCGTTTTAACCCCTTCCCCCTTTTTTCCCCTTACCGTGGTACTCTCTGAGGTACGTCATTAAAAAATGCTTCAAGAAACATAGATAGATTCCTTCTTTTTATTTATTTGCTTATTTATTTTATTAACTGATCTAAGGAAAATATCTTCTTTTATTATTATACAGAATGTTTAATTAAGCACTGTAATTAACTAATTATTTGAAGTAAATATCAAACATCATTTCATCACGCCTGGCAGGTTGATCCCATGCTGTATACCCCATGGGTGTAATATGTTGCTGCCAGATTACAAAAACTTTTGATGATATTTTTTAATTACTTATATATAATTTTGTAATAACTTCTGTAATATTATTTATATACATAAATCCTTTTCAACAGCATTGACGAGGGTAGATCGTTTCCCGCAACCTTACGCTGAACAAGAAACACGAGCTGGAGGGCTACGAACACGACAACCTGTCATCACAAAGCTTATAGATCTGCATCTTTTAGATGACACGTACGCCGGTATCACTAACGTAAGATTTTGTTTATTTACTAGTACCTTTATTCTTGTGAAGAAATAGAAGACTCTTTTCCCTTGAGCATTTTTAGATTATCCGTATATTCCGCGATTGGTGGTATCTCGTATGTATGCTACATTAAACACTGAAATGCCATTGAGTTAGAGATATACAGTGTTAACCCCTTCGCGACGAGAAGCCTTTGCTTAATTTTTAATCTTTTACCACCGGTTGTTCAAAACAGAAAATTTTCTGTATTTGAATCGCGAAAATGCTGTGATTAAATAAGATAAACTTTACAATAAAAATAACTGGTGGGAATAATGAAGGATTCTAAGCATCTTAAGTGGCACGTATAACGGTCGCTCGTCCCCAGGGGGTTAAGAAAAAATGGTGGTGCTGCTGTCTCATTCTTGCGAATTTTCGAATGCTGTTATATGATATATGTAGATGGATGTATTATAGGCCTCTATAAATCTCTTTTAAAAGTTTTATAATCGGAAGAGCACGTAACTGAAGACAAATAATGGGTGCTCGCTGCATGGCTAAGGGTCATTCAGTTTCAGAAAGAGCTAGACAATTGAGTTTTCTCGAATCAAGAGTATATTTTCATTTAATTTCTTAGAGAGTGTGAGAATACGGGGATAGTAGAAAGGAAAGCTAAATTAATAATTTTGAATAATTTTTTCCTCTTTTTTCTTTGCCTTAGTTTACACTATTGCATAGGGAAAAAAAGAAGGTAGATTATGAACATTTTATTCTTAGAATTATTACAGCGATTAAGAACATAAGAACAATAAAACTGCGTAGAAGTTATAAACCTGATACATAATTACTCGAGTTAATGTATTATCTAATTTACTTATAATTGTTTGAATATACAATTAATCGCAACGAACTAGGAGAAAACGATCCGTAAATTTTCTCTGAAATTTAGACTCTGGTGCGTTACAGTATAATATAGTAAGGTATTTTCCTAAAATTAATGAATTTAATAATATTTAAATATCGAATATTAACAATCTTAACATATAAACGTATAATATTTTAACAGCCTACAGGCACTCAAATACTTGACAAAAGTATCAATAGACGATAAGATTAAGTAATGAATAGTGTATCACTGATTTATGAAGAATTGTTAAAATATTGTGAAGAGCGACTATTTAGTGTAGTGAGTTAAATGTGCTGGGACACAACTTTTATACAGTCAATTTAGTATTATAATTATTAATACGATCCAAGGCACAGAAATATTGAAAATATCACATTTTAATTTTATTTATTTATTAGGTAGGTTGAATATACACGGATCGCAGAAAATAGATTAGTAATTGAGTAAACTACAAAGGATAGGCAGGTTTGAATGAACTTTACCTTCTAAGATTCAGACATTCGTATTCAGTCAGCGGTAGCAAAACTTTAGGTCAATTGAAGACCCAAATGAATCAATGCCATACAGATAATTAGTAGATAGGACGTGCAGCTCTTCAGGAGCAGAATATAAACGAGTAACCTTTTCAATACACACCACCATGTTCAACGTCTTGCATGGGCCAGAGCCCGATGATATGCTATGAGGAAGGCTCATGGAATCATACGTGCCAGATTAGAAGTGTACAATGTATTGGTGATTCATCAATTAGCTGTGTTATATCTTCTTGGCAATATTTTGGAACCTTTGGTACTTGCACAAAGTACCCTCCGTGCCCCTAAGTACTCAGGTTGTAAACTGTGCGGTCATTTTGATTTTTCTGTCTCCCAAGTAAAAGTGGAGTTTCAAATAGATTAATTCCTTCAGTGAAGATTTAGTTATCCATCATCTGTTTCAAAGAAAATTTCACTGAAACCTGCTTGCTGAAACGGCCATACAGAAATCTGGACTTAAATTACATTCGACGTCATTGGGATAGTCTGAAAAGTGGAGAGTATGTGGTATGAGTGCAAGCACGACATACCACACGAGCGTCTTTAACTGATTAATGGGAATTTACAGCAAAAATGTGCAGACCCGATGAAACCATGCTTCACCAGGTGATCATTATCGACGACAGAGAAGAAGCAACTCGTTTCTAATCAGGTACTTCTAATTCAGTGGCACTTCAGTGTATAAAACAACTTTTGGCAATAGTGTCATTTTAATTAATCTTCCAATTGTTACTTTGTCAGATTTTTCGACAGAGGAGATTTTTGTTCTCACAAATGACACCAAAATTCATTTTTTAGTATTGACATGTATAATTGCTCTTTCAACATGTCTCTAATTATTGTTATAAAAGAGCTTGCACTTTTAATAGCGTAGCAACTCCCCTCAAAAAATAAGTCATGCGCTTGCTGGAAAGTTTAACTAGAGGTGTAACTAAAACCATTTAACTAAAATAATTGTTGCTTTTAATGCCTTAGAACAGTTTATGTCTAGGCATGATTTGGTTTCTTCTCCATTTCTTACTAGCTCTACACATACAAAATTTCACCCTCCAGTATGTTGGATTTTTCCACAATCTTAGTTACACATCTAATTGTCTAATTACAAACCAATTGCTGTTTGATTAAAACCTTTTTTTTTAACTATAATATAATGTCTTAAGGTAGTTCCTATTTTACATAAATGTTTAATTCCTTGAATTTTTAAAAAGTTTCTGGAATTTTTCATCTGAAAAAAGAATGTTTTATAATATTACATTAGCAGCCAAAATTGCTCAAATCTCTTAAATTATAATTTTTAGATTCGGTGGCTCGTAACGCTATTTTTTTAAGTAGGGCCATACAGTTATATATCAATGAAAAACTAATTCATTTAATTCAAGAAAGTTTGTTCAATAATCTGTGAATTTAATTGTTTGTGGATAACAAATCATAGCAAATTTTAACCCATTTGTGCCTGAATTTTTGTTTTCTCAAATTTGTTGGTAAAATCCCTTTAAAATGTTTCAAAATGAACTGAAAAAATACCAAAAAAAAAATTACGCTATTTTTTTTTTTTTTTTTTTTTTTTTTGTATTTATTTGATAAAATGTAAACGTACTAAATAAGGGAATATGCATATTATTTTGTAATAGTATAATATGCCTAATTATATGTTTTGTCTAAATTTATGTAAAATAAACTTTTAAATTGTATATTATATACTATAATTAGTATTTTTATGAACTACTTAAAAATATATTTATTTATTTACAGAGACTAATAACATTATAAGTATTAGTAATAATAAACTAAGAACAATCGTATTTGAGACTTAAAAAACAATTTGTTTCATAATCATCTTGAAAATAACTTTACACAAATAACTGTCCCCTAAATGGATAATAAAAATATATACCCATTTGTGCCTAGCACTTTATATTTTGTACGTTACAAAAACGAATAAAAAATAAGCTTGGACATATAATTTCCCAATTTAAAAAAATACGTATTTCAAAGAAGTCTACAAGCTAAGATTATGACTTATTTATTTGGATCCTTGGTAGAAAAAACACAAATAAACTTACTTTTTACATTTCGCCATCCTGAAAAAAAAAAATTAACTCCGAAAAAAGCCTTCATTTAAGCAAATAAATATCCATCTTATGCTATCATCTTTCGGAATCAAATAAAGACATTTATAGGTAATTATTTCATGCAATTTTCATGTTATAAAGTAGAAGAAAATTATACAAATTTATTAAAATTCGAAGCGTTCCAAAAATGGGACACTAAGCATAAATGGGTTTTAAACAATTTTCTGTCCTTTAAATGAATCCAGATGATTTAAAGCAAATCGGATAAGTTGAATTGAAACATATAATCGGATTTTTTCCATCCTGTATAGTTTTTAGAGAAATATGCACAAATTTCAAACAGCATTGTAACTTATTCAGTAACTAAAGTCAATTTTTTCAGAAAGTATTTAAAAAAAATTTCTAACTTTTTCGAGTATAGTAAAATCTACTCAAAATCGCAAGGGGTCGAAAAAATTCAGTTTTGGACAGGTTTCTCTCTTTGCCGGTACACCGTCAATTCAATCGCATTCTTTTTCGCCGGAACTATGAATTTTGCTGTTTAAGGTTCGAATACTCTAGAAAATAACATATACAAACTTATATTATATGCGATATATGCATTATATGCGAGCTTAGCTTTGTTAAATATCCATGAATTTTCGAAAATTTCCATTTAAACACATACATTGAAAATTTCATAATAAAAGCATTAAAAATTGAATTTTATAATGATGAAAGAAATCTGAAGTCAGATTCGGGAATTTAAGCGAAAAATAAATTTAAAATATCTAGTTTCATTTAGAGGGCAAATATTAATTATTCTGTGTAAATAAATGCATTATATGTCAGAAAAAGTCTTCTAATTATTATCATTTTGTCACATTTGTTGTATTCTTTTTGCTTCACTTTAGACATTATTGTCGAAGTGTAACAGCTGGTCGTTTAATACTTTCAACCTTGACGTGGCCACAGGCGGTCGCTCCTTGTCCTATTTGCTGGTGCATCTCTTCCAAGAATATGGTTTTGTGCAGCATTTTAAGCTCGATATTGTTAAAGTCTGGCATTGCTTTAGTAAGTGCATTTCTGTTGCTGAAAGCTTTGATTAACATCGTTCTCGAGCAAATGATAAAATAAAATTAAGTTCTCCCAAATTTAAAATCTGGCTGCATCACTGTGGATAATAACGCTTGATGCATTCTTTTTTCGTTCATAGATCTTATGGAATCCGCTTACCATAGACACAATCCATATCATAATTCAGTGCATGCAGCAGATGTCACGCAGGCAATGCACTGTTTCCTTCAAGAGAAAAAAGTAAGTTTCTGACGTGCATAAAATTTCTTATTATTAGATTCTTATGAATGATTTAATTTTATCTAACGCTGTTATAGTTTTCAGCTCATCTGACACCTTTGGAGGCAATGTCATCCGTCATAGCAGCTGTTGCTCATGATCTTGATCATCCTGGAGTTACTCAGGCGTTTCTTGTAGCTACTTCCAACCATCTTGTAAACCTTTATCATGTGAGTGAGTACTAACTTTGAGATATTTCTTTTCTCATGGCGTTGGTATAATCAATGATATTCGTGACATTTCAGAAGTTAGATAATGTATTTTACGAAGACACACTATTTAAATAGCACGATATGTCACTCGCTCCTTTAATATAAAATCTTGACAATTTTTGAGCCAATTCATCGATATTGGAAGTTGGAAAAGTTTTTTCTTATTATATTTATTTAAATTAAGCCTCGACAAAATATTTCTTGCGTATTTATTTAAAAAGTTTCTTTAGAATAAACCATTTAGTGAAATAAATTAAATACTTTTAATATTTTATGATTTCCAAAAAAATGCATACGCAATTCGTATCTTTCATTCGTATCCTGTTAAAAATAGGATAAGCAACCAGTGAGAGAGAAATGGGGGAGTTAAATGTGGGAAGAACGCTTTTTGAGTGAGGAAGAACTCTTTGAGTGAGGAAGAACTCTTTGAAGTAATATTATTAAACATTCAAAGTTGAAAAATATCATGGAACATATGTTACTGTTGATTTCAAACTATGATATTTGAAAATGGACATTTATGTAAAAAACAAAAAAGCCCCTGACACATTACCGCTAGACTTCTTATCACAGATAAGGTATCATATCGTACATTTATCACACATGTTAATTTCTGCATAAAGTGTCTCATCTGCTTGCGCCTTATGTAAGGTTATTTTTTTATGAGAATTAGAATATTTGTATATGTTATTTAATAATTTGTAAAATAATAATACAAAATTCGTCACGGTTTAAAATTCGTCACTAGATTTAATTAATGAATCTGTACGACTCAAATCATTAAACCTTTCATGTTTAATCATTTAAAGAATTTGAAAAAGGCGTCATAAAATAAAACTTTTTTAGATTAGGCTTTTTAATCATCATTGTAAAAGAGAAGGGAGATGGTTAAAATACCTGTAGAATTAAAACTAAGAATTCTAGATTAAGATTCTATTTTTTTCCCTTGCCGAGTTGCCGTAAGAAATGGCGCTAACTTCACACTATACTTTAAAATAATCTTACCGTAAAGACGTACCAGAACAATTGAAAACTTTTAGTATCAGGAGGCTTCGAAGAGGCCTTGTCATCTAAAATGAACTATAGAAGATTATCATGAAATTTGAGGTATCTGTTAATGAAATTTGAGATGCCTATTAGGCCCGTAGAAGGAAGAAAACTTATTTCGAATTTTGAGGTATTAGACTATGTTGCGGTGGAACTGAACGAAAATTCATATTATGACTAAAAGTAGAGTGTTCCAACATATCTCAGAAACATTAAAAAACTCACTTACTACTACAGAATTCTTCAAAGTACCCTCTACTGTTATCTCTTTAAGCTATTAAATGTTCATTTTTTGCAACCAAATAATTTCGATGCAAACCCAATGTTCTCAATTCAGTTCTTTACTCACTGTGAGATCGATTATGAATAGTATTGCAGCATTTTATAGGTAAACTAAACTAATATTCATCTAAACAGCTTGGAGAGTACGCTCAGTAAGAGAATATCTGTTCGATGTTGAGTTTTACGTTGCATTCATTCGAAGAAGTATGGTATGGTGTGGCCATTTTTGTTTGAAGAGTTAACTCTGGCAGATTCAGTGTGATGTTCCATCAAAAGGCAGCAATTTACATTGCTGTTGGGAAACTTTATCCTTTTGGCGTTGCAATAGTGGAATAAAAATGTTTATGCAGGGTGCAATTTCTCCTCGAATTCAGAGTTGCCTTATAAATATGTTCAAACACAAGTTTCCAGACGAAAGAATCATTGACCTTCACCCTCTGTATAATGTCAGACCTGCCCGGTCTTCAAACGTAAATCCATGAGATTTTTTGCTCTAGAGTTTCTGAAAGATGTGAAGTTTTTATATTGATATGGTTGATTATATGTTAAAACTAGCATTTCACCACTTGCTTAGTATTCATTTCGCTCGACGCTTTTCAAACAGCTTTCAGCTTTTAACCCTTTGAGGAACAAGAAATTGCGTTTGTGTAACCCTGAATTCCCACTGGAAATTTAGAATTTTTTTATTTCAAAATAAGGAAAAGTAATTTTTTATCTCTTTTCTCCCAAAGTTATAAAAATAAAACTTAATTAAAATGTTCTGGTGCAAATTTTAATTAAACTTAGGTGGGATATAATATATCCCACCGCCCCTCAAGGGGTTAACTGACCTATTGAACATATCATTGTAACATTTCAGAAGAACATGATGATTATCGTATCGAAGAATATTTTCCTTGAAAATAAGAGTTTTTATAGCATAAAATGTAGTTCAATTTAATTTTTGAATTTAACAATACCTCTAGAGTAGCCATACTCAACCTTCGGCCCGAGACATAATCATTATAAATTTAATGAGATATGAATAAAAAATATTGAAGACATTCACTGTTGCTTCATATATTTTCACGGAAAGACAAAATTTGTTTCATTATCCATAATTCATTTAAAATTATGTTAAAACATCTTAATTGCCATTTTTATAAACAAAAGTTCTTTTTATATGTAGTTATATTTGTGCTACAGTGGTGTACACAAATGGATGGTCTAGTGGTGGCTACAGTTTTTCTATCTTCAACACTAATCAAACATTATTCCAGATTAATTTAATTTGCACTGTATATTTCTACAATTAAGAAAAAAGTTTTTGCATTGATCAAAAGTCTGATTTATTAGAAAAAAATCTCTTGATTTTATTATTATATATTTTTTTGGAAATTCATCGTTGTTATATTATTACGTTTTACATTTATTATAGGGCTAAAATTACTTTTTGCGGTTAAACGTTTCGCGTAAAAAATTGGCACAAAAAATAAATCACACCACTATTTACAAAAACAAACTTTGCGATCTATTTCTGCAACATTTGCAATAGAAATCCATCACGAAGGTAATTGTTCGGCAGAAGTGGTGTTAAAATTTTTTGGTAACTTCTCCTACAACAAACGTTAAAAACCACTGATAATACTAACTTGTTATACTACTTATGTTACCTTACTGTTTTGATTAGTAACTTTTTCACCCTTTTTAAGTGTGTTGCGGCCCGTTTAACGTCGTAAAGTTATTTTTGTGACCCGCGAGAAAAAAAGGTTGAGTATGGCTGCTCTAGAAGAAAATTTTTGCTTAACATGTATATTTTTTATTGGATATTAACTCAATTCTTTTTATTTACAATATGATAGATTATGGCCAAAAAAAATGTTTAGTTCATTTGGTAGATTTTTAACATACATGCTTAAATGAATTAGGTCCAGTGCGATAAAAAAAAAAAAAAAAAAAAAAAAAAATCCAAGCAGTCTTATGGAAGTATTTCATTGTCTCAGAATTTCGTTCTTTGCCTTTCCTCTGTATTCTTCTAATCCTGCTAGATCCCCTTTATCCCTTTAAGACCCGAAACATTTTCACATTTAAATATTGCTTTATTCTGATTACTAACTCTATATTGACCCTAATGACACTTAAAAAAATAATTTAAAAAAAATTCTTCACCCACTGGAGCGTAGAGAGTACCCGCACGAACGTGCGGGTTGGGCTTTTTCTGTGAAAGCCACACCCGCACGATCGTACAGGTTAGGCTTTTCCTGTGAAATCATTACTTATAAGGTGGTTTGGGAAGTATTGGCTGAAATACTGCAATGGAAACCTTACCGGCTCTAAAGCCTAAAAAATTAGAAAAAAATTAAAATTGGAGATATAATTATCGACTTCAAAATTTTATATTTTAATTAATTTTAAAATGTTTGCGATATTTTTCAAGCTTTTTTTATGATATCGATTTTATTTTTTCTATAAGTCTATAACTTTTTTAAATTAAAATTTAAGAAATGAAAGACATGCCTGCAATTGCGTGAAACCTAAAAGTCCAGGATGTGGTACAGAAATGAACTTCTTAACATCCCACTTGTATTGTTTTTTTTGTTGTTGTTGTTGTTGGTGTTTTCATTCTCTTAGCCTTTATCGAAACTGGCTTGGAGGTAGAACTTTGGGGAATGAGTTCAGGGGAATTGGATGAGGAAGAAATGATCCAAATTTGTCATTTCTTTAGCAATATTTGTATTTTTTTCTTCATCGAGCTCATCTGAACATGACTATCCTTCTAATAAATTTGCTTCAAATGTTTTGTACGCAACCTCGTCATCATCCGAGAGATCACTAAATTCAGAGTCTGCTTTATTCATCAATTACAATATTTCTTCTTGTATGAGAATTCTTTTCCGTTTTGACATCTGAAAAAGTATTTTATTTTGCTTTGTTAGACGTTAACAAAGTATTCGATAAAAAATAAGAAAATGTATTAGAAAATTTTATTAATTGAAACGGAAAAAAGTAAAAAAAATAATTGAAAAAAAAAAGAAATTAATTCATCCATGACAACACCAAGAAAATAATATGGCATTGATTATATAACAACATACTTCCTTTTTATTCTGACTGTCACCAAAATTATTGAAACAGCAAACTAAAATAATATTGGGAAAGCTCTTACCTGTACAGTAGCACTGACTTAACGTAACGCCCAAGTCACACGATCGTGCAGGTAACGAAATCTTGAGTCCTACGAGCAACATAAATAGTGTATAATTAATGTTTTTTATTATATTACACTTATTTAGACATTAAAGCAAAAGTATTTATCCAAGCAATTAGAAATATACTAATAATTACCTTTTTACGACAGATAAAATGATGAGCTGTATCCGTTGTACTTGTAAACAAAGCTAGTCATGCCGGCTAAAAGTAAAACATGCACTACAACCGTCATCTGTGTATAAAAAATGATACTTTACTCTTTTTGAAAACCAGAACGATCGTTCGATTGGGGTTTTTATTACATACTTTTGTTTCAGAAGCAAAAATTTACATGAATGTCTAACCCACACGATTGTGGGGGTTGGGTCTTAAGGGGTTATGTAAATGTTTTAATGATACATTGTAAATACATATTTCGAATTAAAAACATAACTTAAAATAGTGTGTAGAAAAAAAAGTCTAGTTAATATGCTTCCTAACAAGAGCATTCATCTTGTATTATCACTTATCAGGTATTGGAAAATTATAAGATTCTATAGTTATCACTTTATTTATGAAGTTAGTTAAGTTTCAGATTATTAAGCTGCTATTTAGATAGTACTTTTTGTGTTACATCATATTATGCATAGTGAGTGTGTTGAGCTAATGTTGAGCATCATGTTGAGCTTCTTTTATATATTTATTAACCCCTTGAAGGGCAGTGGGATATTTTTATGCTACTTAATTTTAATCAAGATTTGTACCAGAATTTTTTAACTAAATTTTACTTTTATAACTTTGGGGAAAGAAAACTAAAATTGCATTTCCTGATTTTGAAGTAATTTTTTTCGAAAATTCTGGTGTGAATTAAACATCACATAAACACAATTACTTGCTCCTGAAAGGGTTAAAAGACTATAAGAAATTTGGATAAATTAATTTCGATGAAATATATATATATATATATATATATTTTTTTTTTTTTTTTTTTCAGAATTCATCTGTACTTGAAAATCATCATTGGCGCACAGCTATTTCATGTCTTAGTGAATCTGGAATTTTCAATCACTTAGAAAAATGTGTTTGGTATGAAAGAATTTTTTATTTCACTTTTGTTTTAATCTTTGAATTGATGTATATACCGGGTGTCCTAAAAAGGACTGACTGATTTTAAAATTCAATAACTTGCAAACGGTGACAGATATTTAAAAAATTCTTGCAGGAGCGTTATGCATAAGGTCAAAAGTTTTTTTTACAGTGATTTTCGATTTTAGTTCGAATTACAAACAATAGATGGCGCTGTAAGCAATAGGCGCTAAAAACAGGCTCAATTTTTTGGTCGATTTCTTTTTCCATGCGGAAAAAGGAGATGGAAATGTATTAAGTTGGTACGGAAGGACCAAAAATCGAGCCTGAATTTAGCGTCTATTGACCGCAGCGCCATCTATTGTTTGTAATTCGAACTAAAATCGAAAATCACTGTAAAAAAACTTTTGACCTCATGCATAACCCTCCTGCAAGAATTTTTTAAATATCTGTCCCCGTTTGCAAGTTATTTAATTTTAAAATCAGTCAGTCCTTTTTAGGACACCCGGTATTTTACCCAGCAATATACTTAGAATTAACTTTTTTTTTAACAGTTTGAAGTCTAAGCCCAAATATTACTCGGGTTGACGTTTTCGGTGAAGCGAAGTAAGTCCGAGAGTCCCTCGGGGTCAACTTTTAACTCTCTGAGCAATAAAAGTACCTGCTATATACGTTCGCGGTCTTTTCTGATATTATCTACGAACATTTTATTTTGAAAAAATATATAGGGGGCAGTACTAAACAGAAGTAAGTATATGAAAATATCTAGAATCGGAGCTTAATTCGAACTTATTGTGAACCTTGTGGTGCTGCTCTTTGTGCAATTCCGTGCTTTGCAATGTACCACACAAAAGCAAATTTTACTAAATAATGTTTATATACAAATAAAACCTATTCAGATATTTGTACAACATTTGAGTAAGTTTTTATTCATGTCTATGTGAAATTTTATGTTAAAAAATTGTTTTCTTATGTGGAACTTTTTTTAATTATAAAACATGTTTTTTTTTCAATAATTTCTCATTAAATATTACTTTTTAGTACATTTAAATAATTCCTTCATTATGAATAGGAACAATTTGAAGTTTATAACAAAAAAAATTATTAAAATACATTTCTATCAAGTGTTTTTTTTTTTTTTTTTTTAAATCATGAAAAGTACCAAATAACCTCAGTCCAGAGGGAGATATGCGATTTAAATAGCTCAGACCTCAAAGTGTTAACATATTCCCTTTGAAAGTTGTATTCAGAAATGGTTTCTATTGGATTCTAAATTTTCTGTTACAGCTTATTTCGAATTTCTTTTAAAATTTTATTGGTATACTGTCTAATTGACGAATATGTGTTAGATAGCCACCTTAAAATAAACCACGTTTCGTCCACAAGGTTGCATTCAGTAAAACAAGCGATTTCAATAAGTGGCAGATATTAATTTGAAAATTTCGTTTTGTTCTCAAAATTTACATTCATTAGGGCAGATTATGATTCTCTCAACCCTGAATTCCTATAATAAGTGGCTATTGTATTTCTGTTCAATTCCTGTTTAATGAAAAATGCTTCTTTTTATAATCGTGAAGGTTTATTTTTTCTGATTTTATAAGTTTAAAAATCCTATTTGGAACAAAATCGCAGTGCAATACAATTTTTTCAATAACTGCCGGTTACAAATCATTAAAATCACAACAACAAAAAAAATCCATTATTTGAAAGAATACGTAAAAATTTAAATCATTTTATCTCACAATGCAGTTTTTAAAGGTTCGTCATAATTAAAATTGATATATCTAAATTGCTATGAAAAATATAGTCGAGACGTGTCGTACAATTATTTTCAGTTATATTGATTAACACGTTGAGTGCCACGATGACTGACACTGAAGCTGAAAAATTTACAATGTTTTAAGTAATGTTTAAGAAAGTATAATCCTCTAATAAATAAAAGGTAAGTAAATTTTAAATAAATTTTCAGCAATTACTTAAAAAAAGATATATATTCTTAGTTTTATATCATATTTTAACTATCAGTCATCGGTAAATGACGCGTTTTAAACGGAAAGTTCAGTGTCAGTAGCGCTTAACGTGTGAAATTGAGTTCAGGAATTTTTATCTGGAGATAAAATTTTGACAATATGGTTCCCGTAGTAAAAATTACTCATAAAAAATGACTTTTTCGTTTAAAAAAAATATATTTTAATAAATATTTTTGTAAATCCTGAAGACAAGTTAATCTATATTATTTTCTATACTGAAAAAGGAAAAAAAGTATGCAAAAAAGCGTTATTATTTCAGAAGATGTATTATTTTTTAAACACTGTTAAAATTCATAAATTTTAAATATTTTATAAATTAAAAAGATAATAAATTTCCTATTCTGGATCACTTTCAAGTACGAAAATTTGTTGTATTTCAAAATTCTACTGGCTTGAAAAATATTTCGATTGCTTCCGATGGAAACAACACAAATATTTAATGTTCTTTTTAAGGGATTTCAAGAAGCATGAAATAGGTTTTTCTTAGCATTTCTTTTAATATCACGGATGATCTTGTCTAAATATTTATAATCCCTCCTGAATCTCAGTTAATGTAGTCCCTCTTACCTCGGAATATAATTTTTGAGCTTTAGAAAAATTCAATCTCTTGTTGGCTATACGTGTATAAAACTGTATACATTTTGAAAAGATATTTTGAGGATTTGTAATATCATCTACACTTAATCCCCTCTCCTCCAGCGTCACTTATACGAATTGTATCCACGTCCTCTAGATTGGAAAAAGCCGTGACACGCTTTGTTGTGACGTCACGAAACGTCACACGAAGCAAGCAAAACAAAGAAAAAAATTTCGAAGAACTTGCATGTTTCGATTTCGTTGGCTCGTGGAATAATTAATTATTATTACGAAATCGAAACATGCAAGTTGTCAGAATTTTTTTTCTTTGTTTTCCCTGCTTCGTGTGACGTTTCGTGACGTCACAACAAAGCATGTCAAGGCTTTCTGCCTTATCTAGGGGGTGCTGATTACATTCGGTTGGCATCACTTTTTTTGCCTTTTTTAAAATTAAATAAGGAAAATATTAATCTTCTTTATTACTAGTACCAAAAACAAGTGCTGTATGCACCTTTTGAAGATGCATATATCGCTCACCCACAAGAAAAGTGACACATCGCGACAAAAGTAAACTTCACAGGAGAGGCAAAAGAAAATTGGCATGATTTTACCGTATCATGAAATTACAGCACTCAGTTCTACATGCAGGCTTAAAAACGTGCATAAAAGCGTAAAAACCTTAAGGCTGTGCTCAACTGCTCTGCTCAACAAGAGCAAAACGTTTTGACACATTTACAAATTCATTTTTTAACGGAAAGATATAAAATTGGAAAGCCTGACCATGGAAGCGTTTTGGAATCGAACTATGTTTTTCATTTTTTGATCAATAAATTACCTATTGAGTTATAAGTGATTTTGATCACGTGACAAACGCGTTTTTCTTCTTTTCTTGAGAGGTTTTTCTCCTTTCGTGCGGAAATTCGATTCAAAACGCCCTCTTTGGCACTCTTTTCTGAAAGATCTATTGCGTTTGCAAAAAAACGAAAAAACAGCTCGATGACATAGTTTCTGAACAACACTTGCTAGTTTCATGCATTTCCGAACAAAAATGAATTGAAACTTATGTCATAAAGTTGCTCTCTTGGATTTGAGAACAGCCTTAAAAATGAAGACGTAGGATGAGGTTTGGAGGGTTGGGTAATTTTATCTCCCCACACAATCCACCCTTCTTGTGTGGTCACAAATGAACATATAGCATAATAAAGGTATTTTCCATATAATTACGCTTATGAAACTTTTTGTGTAGCAAGACGTACCTATGATACACGTATTAGTGGAATAAAATGCAAAATGAGTTTTTGCTAGATGTGTCACTTTTCTTGCGGGTGAGCGATATGTACCCATGGTCCCGAAGGGGGATTAGTTCTTAAATAGTTATTTCGATATATATATATATATATATATATATAAATTATTCTTTTAGAATGGCAATTTATTTCTTTGGAAAGATCTGAAATCTGAAAGTAAAATTGTAACATTTAGCTTAAAATATAATTTTACAAACACAGTACGATAGTGAGTTGTTAAAAACTGCCAATACTGGCTGCACACATTTTAATATTTAAACTTTAAATATTTCCTGCATTTTTAAAAGTTTAGATCAATGATAGCTCTAAACAAAATTCTCAGTTTTTATACATTTCGTAAAATAAATATTTTGATTTGTGCAGTTCAGTGAAATGAGTGTCAATTTATTTTTTTCATATATAAGCCTGTAGAAACAGGTTAAGCCCGATAAATACTGTCAATTGGCCTTCAAAGAAAATCTTTGAAGCAACGTATGTTATGGTGCTAAACCGCCATGAGAATATAATATGTACACTTTAGCCCCGTGACCTTTAAAAACCGTCCTTGAGGTAATTAATAAATAAAGGGCAAAGACCGACATATTTCTCGAAAGCTGCAACCTATCATTTGGTGGTTATTTAACAATAATGTGTATGCTTTTTAATATAAAATATATTAATACATATGAAAAATAAAAATAATTAAATTCATAGTACCTATTTTTACCACAAAACGCTTCGTTGAAATCTTAAGGGGAGCTTTAAAAACACACAAACAAATATAGATAGATCAGATACTATTATAAAAATCATTTATTTAATAATTGTTAAGTATATCGGTGGTTAATAATAAACGTAACTAAATAAAATAGTATTTTATAGTTTATTTCAATTTCATTATCACTATTTTCCTTTATTACTCTCAACTTTTAAATGCTCGCAGCACATAAACATAATCCTTTGTAAGAATTAATGTGATGAAATTGTTCGACGTCTCTGAATCGTTATTTAATCCTTTATGCTTCGACGGCACTTTTAAGTACCATTAAAGAAAATTTAATATAAAATTCATTTTTCTGCTAAAAATAACAGATTTTACTTTTCCTACAAAATACTTTGCTGGGTTAAATTTAGAAAACACGGCAAAACAGTCGAAGCTGGATATTTTTTAAAGCAGTTATTTTCTCAACCATTTAGATCCTATTAAAAATGTTATGAAATATTTTCAGTTACTAAAACTTTTCATTTAATGAGAGGATCACAATACATTTAGTTACACTGTTTTTATTGGAATTGCGAGATTTCTGTAAGATTATTTTTGTTAGTTAATCTAATTATTCCTGTAAATATTTTACAAAAAGTGCTATTACTACCGATTTATTAAATAAGTTTTAATTAAAAAATTTAACTAAATTTCATATTATTATTATTTTATACATTTTCTAATATAGCTTCAGACATTAAGAAAGAGAATTGTTGAGTTAGGGCAGTTTTTTATTCATAATTTGGGGGCATAAAGAGATAAAAAGGAATGCGATTTGGACGATGCTCACCTGTAGTTTTAAAATATTGAAAATACCAGGTTGTAACGAAAGTTTCCCGCCACAGCTAAAACGGTCTATACAAACAGTTCACGTTGACGTGTTTGCTCATATTTTGTCAAACAAGTTTTGGCATTTGAAAGAAATCGACTTGCTTTATAACACTCTGTTGTGAAATTTGTAAAAAATATCGTTATCATTAAGTACAAGGTGTCTGGAACGGAACTATCACCCGACCAGATTAGAATCTTCATTTACTTCCAGTTCTGTTGCAAAAAGTCAGCTACACACTCTAAACAGAAATGTCTGAAATTCAGACACTTAAGTGTCTGAAACGCAGTGTTCAATTTTCAGACGTTTTAAAATGTCTGAAAATTTTCAGACACTTCTTGCGTCTGAATTTCAGACACTTAAGTGTCTGAAATGAGAGTGTGCGATTTTCAGACGTTTTGAAATGTCTTAATTTTTTGAGACACTTCTTGCGTCTGAATTTCAGACATTTCAAATGTCTTAATTGCGGCCATCTTTGAACCCTTTTTTTTTCACCAACATGAAGCCATCTTTGACCACTTTTCTATCTAAGCCATATATGCAGCCATATTTGACCACATTGAATCATTTTTATAAATGGGAATAATTTGTTACTATAAATCAGATCTGTTGCAACGTGGAAAACTGGGATATTTCTCTGCCCCCTGATTCTAGGGTCCCCCAAGTTGGGTATGAAATTTTCATAAAGCTGATATTTTAAATTTGTTTTAACCTTGCGATGATTATAATCAGTATTTTGTAGTTTTAGAATAGGATAATATATATATACGCATATATATAGAGATATATTCACCTAAATATGTATTGATATGATATCATATTTTGTCCTACGGCATCAAAAATGTTATTACTTTTAATGACAACTTCAAATTAATGCTAGGCCAGAGACCTGGTATTCATTCGCCCCCCCCCCCCCCCCCCACCGCCTTCATATACTGTTACAAAAGAAAAATAAATAAATAAATAAATAAAATGAAAAAATTAACCCTATTCGATGTTGTCAAATACATATTTGGATAAATATATCCTTTTCTTTAACCATATCATGTTCTAAAAGCACACAATATTTATTAAAATAAATATAAGATCAAAACGAATTTAAAATATCAGCTTTATTGAAATTTCATACCAAATTTGGGGCCCTGTAAACCAAAAGGCTCATAGAAAGAGCCCAGTTGTCCATGCTGCAATCATCTTTGCATGATAACAAATTATTACCATTTATATAAAATGATTCACTCTTTTTTTTCAATGGCAACACCGAATTTTGACACCATATTTTAAATCTTCGTCTCAAACTATGCCTAAAAATGAAATTTCTAGTCATTTGAATGGTAAGTTTTTGAATCATAAGCATTCAAAATTTAGAGCTTCTAATGTTAAATTTCATTTTCATATTCTTATTAATATCTCCTGAAATTATAATCCTAATGTGATAATTTTGTATGTGGATACAATACTGAAAATCCCAAACATAAAGACATTGAATTTGTAAAATTGCATACCAAATTTGAGGGCCCAAAAATCAATGGGAAGGGGAGGGGGCGGGACCGCGGATCAGTTTCCATGCTCTAATCAGGTCTTGCTTCAAAACACTACACCTCTTTTTATTTTTCTAAATAGAGCTGTCCGCTATTCGGGAGTGACCGGTTATGGGAGTTTTACTGTAATAACGGACATTCTCGAATAGCAGAGACCTATTTAGCGATCACTTTTTTCAATGCACATTTGTAGATTGAAGCAGATTTTGTGTACTTTTTACTCTGTATACTGTGTATTTGTATACTCTGGACTGTTTATTTCTACATATGAAAATAAAATCTCTAAATAGCGGGAAAATTCTGCGGTCCTAGGGTGTCTTCTATTGAGAGTTTTTATTAAATATATCTAGTTATAAATATATTTAAAAAAAAGTCAGAAAATGTTTCTTTTCTATCTTTCTTTTTTTTTTTTTCTTTTTTTTTGACAGTATAGGAAATGTGATTCTAATAAGTTCCAGTGCCAGCGGCTTACATTCATTAGCCCCCCTTCATACTACTACATATACAGTCACAAAAAATTAAACACATTGACGACTTAACATATATATATATATATATGTGTGTGTGAACATGTAAATATATGTTTGGATAAATATATCCTTTTCCTTTTACTTCATTCTACTTTACAAGTATATGCAATATGATATATAATCAGTACAATAAATTGTTTTGCGAAAATGGATGCATTCTCCGATGATAATAAAAAATAATCCTGTAAAAAATCAGAAAAATTTTGGCAATAAAAGTTGTCAGAAATTTTCTGTCTTAATATTTAAATATGTAATACAGATGAAATACAGGAAATACATATGAATGTAGTTCTTTATATTTTGAAAAAGTTTTCATAGTCTAAAAAAATTCTTTCATCGTGCAATTAAATACTGTAGAAATTTCGAAGTTTTTGACAAAGCGTTACTTTACATAGGAACAATTTAAAATGCATTTATAAACAGGGATGTAGTGGAGAGTATGCGGCGGTATAAGCCGTATACCTTCTGGATTTTTTTAAGGAACACCGTATACCCTCTGTTTCTCAAAAAAGCTATAGTGTATACACTGTAGGGTATACCCTCTTCTTAGAGCGTAGGCCCTCTGCATTTTTTACGACTACACCACTGTTTATAAAACATTAAAAATTTCCCGATAACTTCAATTCTGATGCTCTTATAATTATTTTTCAAGTTTTAAGTCCACCATCTGAAGCAAAAACGTTCATAGCATTTCCTATACATAAATTTAATTTTGTTACATGAAAACACTAACTTCGAAAATGTAATGTGTAAAAGAATTAAATGATCTGTCATTAAAAATAAAAATTCATATGCGAAACCATGCCAATAATATCTGTAATACAATGGAAGTATTTATTAATATCATTTAATAACTTGATCTTTTTAATTACATTTTACCATGTGGGCAATTCCTTTTATAATAACTTTTAATTTCAAAACTTATTTTGCCTTAAAAATACATATCTATTTTTTATTTCTGTATTTTTTATAAAAATTCACAAACTTTTGAAAAAAATCCCCAGCAATTTTATCTGAAAAATGCAGTTATACATAGTAAATATAAAAAGACTATCTTTTCTAATTTCTGTTCTAAATCTGTAATCACTTTTTAACAGTCAATAAATCGATATTAATAAATTTTTCGATTTTCAAATTTTTGTACAAAACTTAAATACAATTTTAAGCAATTAAACAAAGTAAATCATGATTTATTTTTTTACTTATTTTATAGCAAATCTAGATATAGTAAATCTTTATAGTAAATCTTTCTATCTAGAATTTTTTTAAATAAAATTATCTATTAAAAAATGGAACATTTTAATTTTATTAGTAATAATCATAAGTTACAATAATTTGTTTGATTTAACTAACATGTATATTGTTTAGAATACATAAATAGGACAACGCAAAATAATTAAAATTTGCTTTCAATACAAATAATATTATGAAGATTTTTTTTAAGTTGGCATTTCCGAATTAAGGGAAAAAAAATGTTTTACTAAATAAGCTATTTCAGTTTGAAAATTTGTTTCGCATAAATCCATTTTGACAAACTTTTAATTTAATAACCCCCCTCCCCGCCTAAAATGTACATATCTTATTATATAATACAAAAAATTAATCAAAATAAGTGTTTGATTATTTTACAATTTTCATCTAATATTAACCTTGAGGGGCGGTGGGATATATTTTATCCCACCTAAGTTTAATCAAGATTCGCACCGGAAACTTTTAAATAAATTTTATTTTTGTAACTTTGATGGAAAAAAGTTGTAAAATTGCTTTTCCATATTTTGAAACTAATTTTTTCAAAGATTCCGGTTTGAATTCAACATTACAGGAATACAATCGATTGCCCCTCAAGGGGTTAAATATTGAGTTATTATATATTCTACACAGCAAAAAGACAATTTAATTAAAATTCAGGTAAATAAAATGTTGTTTTAACCGTGAAAGAAAGTATTATAAGGAATTAAACATATTGATAAAACCCATTGATTAAATTGATTGAATTATTTTATATATTAATTAAATTTAGTAACAGACCAAAGTGAAAAAAAAAAGCTTCTCAACCAAAACTGAGTATTTCTTTTTCAGGAAAAGATTCGAGAATTTTGCGATTTTGCTTTATTTTCTATAGAGAGATTATACTAAGCGATTTTTTATGTAATATTCACTGATATTTTTACAGTCTGATTAATAAGTTGTATTCACAAGAAAAATATATAGTGCAGCAACTGCTTTTTTGGACAAAAAATATAACACGAAAAAGGTTGAAAAAGTTGGGTGTCAATGTACACAAGCAATAACTTTTAATGCTTATTTAAACAAATAATGGGATTATTTGATATAAAAAAACATTTTTTTATAAAGCGGAAGCTTTAAGAATTATTAAGCAAGTTAGTTAATTAATCCTGAAAATGATATAAATTTGTTAAAAATCATAAAAAACACTGTAACACTGAAAAATATTTATTGTATATAAAAAGATACAAATATGATAAATACATATATTCTTAAAAAAGTAAATTAAATAATTAATATTACGTAAGTAATATTGTTCAAGAAAAAGTTCTATTTCGAAATAAAAATATATTGTTGTAAATAATAGCATCCTTACCTTTTTATTTTCCTTAAATCTAATAAAGTAAATCCGTTTAATACAAACACAAAAACAAACACACTTTCTTATGTATTTTACTAAATATTCAGAATGATGTTGAAAATTGAGAAACATATAGAAGAAATTTTTTTGTCATTATTCCCACATATATTTTTATAAGAATATAATTTAAATTTACTGCACAGATTAATTCTACTCAACATCTGTTTGCTGATATTTCACAATTATTCTTCAGTCTCTGAAGAACAAATATTAAAATACCAAAAAATGGCACTTTATAGCTGCGTATAGATCTATGTAGATGATAGAATCACACTATTAAAAAATATATTATTTTTATAACAACATAAAACGCATATTCCACAACTTGAATTCAATCCACTTTGTTGTTTCACACGTACTTTCTTATACTACCACCTCTGAAGAACAAATATTGAAATTCTAAAAAATGCATTTTACAGCTGCGTAGGCATATGTACCTACTACTCTATAAGTTAAATTCAATCCATTTTGTATCAGCTTATTTTTCATACATACTTTCTTATACTAGAATCTCTGAGGAACAAATGTCGAAATTCCAAAAATTTACTTAATAGCTACGTAGCTGTATATAGATCTATGTAGAATACACAGTCACAATATGCATTTACGGAATTTTACACATAAAAAATCTCGGGAGCCTTTGTTAAACAAGAAAATAACTGACTGAAAGAATATTCCGTTTTAACGCGCCAATCGCCAATGGACTTCTAACAAAGCGAAATACGCGAAGTCATCATTTTAATTTTCTGTGCAGTGGTTTATCCAGTCTGCGGTTTACAAACCGTTATAATGGGCTTGATGAGTAATAAAATTTTTTATCAGCGAGAAGTAGATCATTTAATTAGAAGAAATCAGAAACGTTTTATTTTATCTATTTAGTTATTTTTCTTAACATGCTACATTTATTTGAGTGCGATTTTTGCAGTTTTTCTATTTTCAGACATATAGAAAACATACTTTAAATAAAGATTTTGTAGTAAAACTAGCAAATAACATATTGAATTTTGATGAGGAGGGCGGTGGAGGTACATTGTCCCTCCCTGAAATTTAATTAATTAAATTTTCGTTATGTCTAATCATTTAAAAAATATACTTTTTTGTCTTCCAAATAGCAATATATTAATTAAACGCTAAGAGAAAATGTTGCTAAGAATTTTTCTTCAGAGGAGCCCCCCCCCCCCCCACACACACACACACCACCATAAACTTTTTTGTAGAAGACAGTTTTAATTCTGTTCTCCTTTTGGTGTTCATATATTTCAAATGTATCTTAGATGGAGAAGGGAAATTCAGAAAAAAAAAATCCCTTTTGAAGAAAAAAAAAGAAAAGAAATAGGAGAGAAAAAATCCAGTTTTCCATTGAACGATTAATATTTCTTAATTTTTGAATTTCTTATTATGTTGATATCTTTAAGGCTGTTCTTAACTGCTCTGCTCAACAAGTGCAAAACCTTTTTACACATTCACAAATTCATTTTTTAACGGAAAGGTATAAAATTGTAAAGCCTAGCCATGGAAGCGATTTCGAATTAAACTGTGTTTTCCATTTTTTGATCAATCAATTACCTACTGAGTTATAAGAGATTTTGATCACATGACAAACACGTTTTTCGCACGCTCTTGAGTGCTCTTTCTTCCTTCGCGCGGAAATTTGGCTCAAAACGCCCACTTTGACACTATTTTCTGAAAGATCTAATGCGTTTGCAAAAAAATGGAAAAAACAGCTCAATTACATAGTTTCTGAACAACAACACCAGCTAATGCATTTTCGAACAACAATAAATTAAAACTTGTGTCAGAAATTTGCCCTTTTGGATTTGAGAACACCCTTAAACATTTTTCACACGAGGAGGAATTATGACAAAATATTCTTAGTTTAGCTTCGTGTTTACATTCTGCATTTTAGAAAAGCGGACTAGGCAGTGGAATCCAGGCATATCTATCCTAAATTCTTGCTCCTTAATACGTTTCTTTCTGTCCAAACTCATAACTCTTCGCATTTAGGGGAGAGGGCCTTCCTGTGTACGCCTATGATAACAAATAATTTTTGAAACACTTTATATTATGAAAAGCAAATATTTAATTATTTATTGCGCCAAAAATAACTTAGCCGCAAACCTTACGCGAACTTTTACAAATTACAATTGTCCCACGATTACTTCTTTTATAAAGTAATAGTAAATTAAGTGGATGAAAGAGTATTTTAAACAGCTTTCATCCATTCGGAAATATTTTCTGATGGTATTGGTATACATATTGCAATACAATAGTACGTACAGTCATCACATATATGATACAATTGTATCGCATTCAGACGCTTAAGTGTCTGAATTTCTAAATGTCTTAATTTCAGACATGTCACTATTATTCAGACATTTTTCTGAGTTCATTTATACCATGATCATAGTAAGACACTTATGTGTCTTAAATTTAGACATCTATGATGTCTGAAATTTCTCATTCAGACACTTAAGTGTTTGAATTACTTTTTCAGTCACATATGTGTCTGAATTTAAGACGCCTCTATTTGCAGTGCAGAATGTCACCAAGTAAGGTTTACAGCTTTAGGTACTAGTGTTTTATCATATGATACTGTAAAGGTTCGGCGGAATGATGGTTATGTATAATATTACAGTTAATTATATATATTATAATTAGTATTATGTAATATGTAATGGTGATTTGGCGGAAAACTTTCGTTACAACCTAATATAATCATTTTCTCAGGAATCGAAGTACTTACGGCTGTGCTTGGCACATGGGCAGTACATTTTCTGCAAGGCTTTGGGTGTTGGTAAGAAGTAGTTTTTATATCTACTATTTAGACTAAAGTGATATTTACATTCACGGGGTCTATTATTTAGTGCTGTAGCATTAAATAAAGATTGTGTTTTCTAGTAAAGAGAATTGTTTTAAAAATATTGTGAATTTGACGTAGGATTTAAATTTTAACAAATTGGAAAGGAGTCTTCTTACGCCTTTTTAGATCCACCTAAAGTTACAAATTTTACTCCACCGCTCTTCCTCTTCCCTCTTCTTCAAGTTCTTCCATAAACTGTTTTGTTGTTAAATTAGTATGATGTCCTCATTTGAAGCTTAAAGCCCTGTAAGGCCTGACAAGGAAGGTTTCCTTACTGGGCATACTCAGAATATTTTGAAAAAATACCAATTAAACTACTTATGTATGTAATAAAGGATCAGTCAAATTTAGAGGCGGAATTACAATAGAAAGTCTGTAAAAATATAAAATACTTTCGAGTATTTGGCGCGAAAAGACGAAAGCGTCACGCGATTTGGCGAGCAGAACATTTTCTCGCCAAAAGCAAACGATTTTAATGCATCTGAAAATTGTTTGTTAATTGATTTTTAGAATGCGTGTAAAAAAGTATTTAATGAATTTAAACATAAACAATGAGAAAGTTTAATAAATACATTTTTTCGTATTACATATTTATGTTGCTTGTTATTTAATTTTATTACTTTAAAAACAATTTCATACACAAAATATACTTTCATATATTTAAGCGTATTCCAAAATAAAGGCAAGATTCATTTAGCAGTTATTCATTTCAATTTCAATATCAAAGAATTCATAGTTTCCATAGCAACAAAATTGAATCGACAGTGCTCAACTCGACTTAATTTTGAGATACTGAAACAATTTTTTAATTTATTTAAATTTTGTTTTAATTCGTAAAATTTGATATTTAACTTTCATTATAAATATATACATGAGAAAACTGTAGTTAAATCAAACTAAAACTGACAAAACTAAAGTTATTTACATTAAATTTATTTAAACAGTTCAATCTGAAACATTTTTACCTTAAAGATTATTCGACATAAAAGATTACTTTTTGAAATTTCATTTCATCGCCAACAGATGATGAATCGCCAAATAAACGAAATTTTCATTATTTTTTTACGAACGTTCTATCGAGGTTCCGCCAAAAAAAATTTATGAACATATATATCCACATGCGAAGAACACTCTGTAATTTTTTCATATTTTTCTGAATATGCCCGTATGGAGACGTTCCTTGTGAGTTGCAACCTTTGTAGCTTAATTTTGCGCAAGTTTTAAAGAAATTATTTGATAGCGATACTCTAGTAATTTTTTTAAACACGCTCATTTTATTTCATCAAAATGTGTTATGGTGAAATTAGATATTAAGATAATATTGTCCCTTTAATCAGCTGATATATAGAAATGTAAAAATAATTATGAAATATTAATATTTATTAATATTTCATCCTAATATTTTTCAAACCTGATTATCCTGGAAAATCTGGCAGGTGCGGGGGAAGGAAATAGATTATAAACTCTTGCATAATACGAAGTGATCGGAAGTAGTTTCATTTCTCTAACTTTAGTACGAGTTCCTAAAATTATGAGTTAGTATGAACGGGGTCTTTATATTTTTTTATTTAATACCAAAGAACAGTTCAAATATCGTAGAAGCAAAACTGCATATCTATTTTTTATGGCTTCTCTCTGCCATAACCCACGTTGTTTCAAAGACTTGCTACGAATGCCAATTGACTATCGCTTATCTGGCTATACGTTTTGTGGAGAATGTGTTTTTCAACTAAAATGTTTATTCTAGGCTTGATATACAGAGGCAGATACGATCCCTTATCCTTGCAACTGATATCACAAGGCAAAAAGAATTTCTTGCCAAATTTAAAGTAAGTATATTATTTATAATGTTGTTAACATTTAAATGCAATAAAATATTTGCATGTGGCATTTCTCCATGCAATGCTTTAGGAAACTCGTTATTTCCTCTCCCAATAAATATTTTGAAAAGTTTTAAATAATCCAACATGCAGAAAGGTCAGAAGAAACTGAATTTAGAAGAAATAATTTTATTCAAATGCCGTTATAATTTCTCTTCTCCTTGTCATTGATGTATTTAGTATATTAACCCTTTCAGGTGTAGAAAAATTCTGTTCGTAAAATGATGAAATAATTTGCTGACACCAGAATTTACAAATGATTTTTAAGTGAAAACCTGCTTTTCTACATTTTCATTTTAAAAGCAAAATTTTATTAAAATATTCTTGGTGCCGTTTGGCAATTTTGGAATTAAAATTAGGTGGTCACGCCGTGTGACCACTGCCCTTGAAAGGGTTAATACTAGATTTATGTGCATTGTTTCGTTACTTATTTTTACTGAAATGAGTTATTTCTGTGAGTACATTAAAATGCATGTTTTTGTAATAACTTTAGCTCATTTTAGAGAAAGTGGGGGAAATTGGGTTGCAGTATATATTCGCATCGATACATCACTGAAATCTATACATATTTCTAAACAGCAATATTGATATTTGCGCAATTCTTAATTATAAAATAAGGAATTAATGTTAATATAGAGAGAGAAAATTACTCTGACACCAGTGAAATTTTGTAGAAATAACTTTATACACACTATATTATCAAAAGTATCCGGACAGCATTTATATTTCGCTACTTTTTTTTTTCTTTATCTTGAACTTTAAGAATTGAATTTCTGTTCTAGTAGGTTAACAATACATTCAAGAGGATATCCCAATACTTAATTCATTACAAGCTAAACAATATGTAAGAAAATAAATATGTGAAGTCTTTTTATCCTCCAATTTAGTAGAAATCTTGTCTGTTTTGAAAAAAAAAAGGGGGGGGGGGAAAGCAATACATTCTTTATTTTTATTATTATTGACAAAATATTTAAAAATCGGATTGATTCATTCAGCGAATAAACTAAAGCTCTTCTGAATGCATGTTATAGTAATTGGAATATTAAGAATGAAGTAAAAGAAATTTAAAAGCTTAAAAGGTGTTGGATTACAGGGAACTTTCACAAAAATTGATATTCTACCTGCTATCTTTGTTTAATCTGTGTGACATAATCTCTATAAGTCTTTAGCAGTTTAAAATTTTTATTGAATTATCGCTGTTATTTTTGTGTAAGGATAGTATTTTCGGTGTGCAAACATCGCCCGCCTAGAGCTTTTAAGTGGACAACAGTATTACGTCTCATAATTATTGTCCAGTAAAGTCAAATTACTTTTTTAAGCAAATCTAGCACATCCCTATTATCTAGCTAATCCCTCATAATTTTGAATATATTTATTTCCTCTTGATTATATTGGAAATGTGTAAAAGATAAACTTAAAAATATGTTTGATGCAAAAATCACGAAAAGGTTGATTTTTTAAAACACAGTGTATAATATACAAGTTATATAAGTGCACATAATTATGTGCGAATATAAAAATGAATTATATGTAAATACAGGAAAACTCGAGCAACGGAAGGAAAATCCAGAAGGAAGATTTTCGTTAATCTATACACTATACAGGTAAACGCAGTGCCTAATAAACGAAGATATAACCCTGGACATTATTTAATCCACAGGATGTCGCGTCAGTTCGTCGCGCACAATTCATCTTAGAATGATTCATTGCGCACAATTCACCGCGGAACAATTCATCGTGGAACACTTCACCGCGCACAAATCATCGCGGAAAAATTCATCGTGCACAAATCATCGCGGCACCATCCGTCGCAGCGTCAATTCCTCGTGGCATCAATTCATCGTATCGAAAATGTTTTTGAAGGCGATGATGATAAAATTAACGCTAATTTAGTAAAATCACTTATTGATAATTTATTTAACTTTTTTGTTTTCAGAAATAAAGTAGTTTAACTAACATTTTAAAAACCGATTTTAGATACAGATTAAAATATTTATCTAGATATATTTCTCCTTTTACTGATTTAGTCTGAAATGGAGATTAAAATAGAGGGGAATTCTTTTTACATGTGATTTTTGTCAACCAATAAAGAAATAAATGTTTAATACACTAAGACTAGAGCCAGTCATTTGGTATTTAAACTACAGATAGAGTAGACATGGCTTTTTATCGCCGGTTTACTTTGTAATCAAATAAATGGAAAAAAACCTTTAATCTTAACTACCATACTATGACTTTCAATCATGCAATGATCAGTTCATTCACAATTACAAGCAACATTTCGTGTTTACATTCTATCCAGGCCCCGATCATGACTAATTGGGGTCCTGGGCAAAGATAAATTAGGGGGCCCCATTCGAATCGTTTCAAGACTATTCAAATAGAACTGATGGTCAGTCATATGTTTATAAGTAATGCATATAGCCTACGTAGCCTCTGGCGAATGGCTTCATACATTAAACGCAAATGGGCTTACCTAGTAGATCAAGTATGCCTTGGTGTAATGCATAAACAATATTTTTCCACCTTGGATTTTAAATAGAAGAAAATTCCTAGCTCTGTCAATTCTAAATTGAGTATACTTTAATAAAAATACTCTTTTATTTTCTTAGTACAAAACAAAACTCTTTTATATAACTTTAGCAACTTGTTATATTACTTTAAGATGAATTTAATAACTTCAACTTATGGAAAAGTTGGAATTGGAAAAAAGTAAATATTTTATAATAAGATGTAAGAATTTGGATGCCCCTTGAGGTCCGGGGCCAATGGGCAAAGTCCCGATTTGCCCATGCGATAAAAAGGGCCTGATTCTATCTGTATTTTTTTATTCATAATTTTTCATAGGTTAGGGGAGCTCACTTGCCCCCTCTTATTAGTACGCCCATGCCAATTTATATATATTATTATTATTTTTAATTTTTTAGCAGTATTCTTTGTTTTTTCTTTCATGATCTTCATACTTTTATCATAAATATCACGCCATTTTTCCGATGATCAAAAGCGATATCTACTCTAATAAGAAATGACTTGGTCTAGTCTAGTGCGTTAAACATTTATTTCTTTATTGGAGACTTCACAAAGATCACATATTTAAAAAAAATCCTCTCCATTTTAATGATTATTTTTAGCATAAAGCCGTAAAAAGAGAAATATATCTATATTAATATTTTAATCGGCACCTAAAATCGACCTTTAAAATGTTAGTTAAAATTCTTCATTTCTGAAAAAAAAGAAAAAAGCCCGAAACGGGGTAAAGTGGCGCAACCTTTAGATATAGTAACCTTGCTGACTGAGAGATATTGAATTCACTGCCCCCCGGACTCACTCTCTGAATCCATCATAAAAGCTATTTTGACATAGAACAATAGCTAACGAAAGCCAACATTACAGAAAATAGAAACAATAATAGCAGATACTTAAAAACAAAATAGTATTACTATAGTTGCGCCCTTTCTTAGTAATATTCAGAAATACAAAAAAGTACAGAAAATAATCGCAGAAAATAACGCGAATTCTCTTTAAACGATGGAATTTTTCTCTTCGTCGGTCGCATGGCATGCGACACTGATCGTACAGGCACAAAAAAAGGCGAACGTATGACATGCAATGCTGTCCAAGAATGGATTAACCGCCATAATACACTGAATAAAGACTTTTAAAATTTTTATCCAACAGTGTTAAATATTCTGAGTGAAGGCTAAAAAGTTAATCGACTATTTTTCTCTCAATATTATAGAATTTAGGTGAACGGTACTTGAGCTCTGCAAACACCAAACAGCCAATGCAACAGCTTGATAAAGGCCATTGTGAGAGAACAATTGCTTATAGCTAAATGTGTAATTCATTTATAAAAAAAAAAAAAAATGAAAGGTCATTCGATTCCAAATCCTTTCAATATTTATGCTTGCAAATGTCATGCTTTTACGTTTGGAAATGAGTCCATAAATATATCAAAGTTTCACGTATGAGTCTCCGAAGAATTGAAGTCTGAATGGTATGCTTATCATTTTACACTTATTTAGAAGTACTGTAGTATAGTAAAAACTGATCCAAATGTTATAAAGACTATTCTCTAGTTTTGAAAATATTATAACTGTGTTTGGCGCATCAATTTCACCGGAACTAATTAATACAAATAACTAAAACGTTTGTCGTAAAATCGCTAATTTTTTTATTGACAGCCTTTCGTCTCACTATTACTATTCGGGCTACATGTACCTCGCTGTCAACCAACTCTCCGTTTATTGCCCTATTCATTAGAGCCTAGACTATACCTAAGGAAGACCTAAGTTGTCAATGGTGTATATACTAGAGAGGAGTGTACGTCCGCGACAATAAATAGTTCTGTACTGAATATGAAAGAAATGGCATATTAAACCTCTTTTTTTCTTCATTTTCACAGGAAAAATGATTAACTCATTAATCGAAATCGATTGAGCTTAGCATATATTCATTTTTATGATAAATATCTAATAATAGTCAAGGAAATGTATTTATTCGCAAGGAAGGTTTTTGGCGAGGGCTTGGCGCGGTGCGAGAAAATAACTAGCAACCTTATACCCCCAAGAGAGCTGTGCCGGGTGAGGGTCAATAGAAGTTGCCTCCTCTCATTATCAGAGATTGTAGATTTTTTATGTCCAATTAAAAGTTTCTTTTTTAAAACTATTAAATATAGAGAAACATTTTCGGTGGATTCGAATTTTTCGGAAATTTCACCCCAAATACATACCCAACATATGGATGAAACATTTAAAATAACAAAGAAAATTTTCTTTTGCAAATTAAAACGAATAAAAGAAGCTCTTTATTTTAAGGAACAGGCGTACAGATGGACCTCAGCTATCTAATGTATAAAAAATGTTTTAAAATGTCGAAATGCAAACGAGATATTAGAAAATAACCTCCCCATACGGTTACCATTAGTTCGCGAGTGCCTTCGCCTGCAGGAACAGAACCTTACACTTGAGTTAATGTTAAACTAATGGGAAGGTTCTTTTCTAATATCCCGTTTGCATTTACACATTTGTAAATATTTTTTGTTGATGGATGGCTGAGGTCGATGGTGTACATTCGCCCGCTGCAGAATGTAAATATGAAATATGCTAAATTAAAAAAAGAAAATGACAGAATTCGCATTCAAAAATAGATTTCTACCAACATTTAACAAAATTGAGAATTGAAAAAAAAAAAAAAAAATCCGTCACTGGGTCTGTGATCCCTTTTGGATAAATTAAAAGCACCTGAATGTAAAAAGAAAATTAAAGAAAAAGAATTAAAAGTTCTTTGCCACTGTAGGAGTTGAGGAAGGCTAGGCATTATTTTATCTTTCATTTTTAACAATCAGAAATGAAGAAAGTTTCGTAGAAAATTCATTTTCAAAATCCAGAGAGAGGCGGTGGCCCTTCCTTTGCCCCTCTCCAGCTGGCGTCCCTAAAGGAGATGTTTCGTTTTCTTTTTTAAATAACTTTATTCTAAATGTATTTTGGCCGTCTATCACCAACCAGAATTCTTTTAGGAATATAAAAAAATATGCATGGAACGGGAAAAAACAAACAAAATAATTGGTAATATCAAATCAACTCGTGCAAATTTCTTCCTCCAAACAACGATAAACAGCCAAATCTGGCGATTCAAGAATATACTCCAGCAGTAAACAAATAATCTAAATTAAATCCAAAAAAGGATTTTTTTCACGCCAAAATCATCGCTATATCTCCAAGTATGGAAGTCCTACAACGCCAAAGTCCGTAAAAAGACTTGCTCAGTATCGTACCCATTGACAACTAAGGTTTGCCGGTACATGAATAACTCGATTTTACCTCAATCCGAGTCGTTCGGTCAATTTCGGGTTGGATTTTGATGCTTTCGGGTAAGAGCCGGGTTGACGTGATTTTTCAAAAGAAAATCCTGAAGATTTTTCAAATATTTATTGAACACCTGAATATTAATGAGTGTATATGTGTTCATTTTTGTGCAATAATATAAAATTGGTTTTAGAGATATATTGTAGACTACTTTTCTGTAATTGTATCAAAATAGGGATTTTCTTTCATTTCGAGTTTGATTTTCAATATTTTGAGTTTTGGTTAAAAGGCATCAGGTTCAGATCGGGTTTCGAGTTGACTTTAAATAGATTTTTCGAATTCTGTTCGGGTACAAGCCGACCCGCACAGAACTCTAGCCTAGGCGTGTTGACAAAAATAGATAAGTTAGAATCTTCAAAAAGTTTTTGATAAAAGTACTTGTCTTTTGTGCTTACATAATATTGAAGACCGTGATCACATTAAAATACAAAAATTAGCTTTTTTCAACTCATGCTTAATGCTTTTACTTTAATTGCTTTATATACAAACACGAGCTCTCATTTTAATCCTAATTATACAAAATTTGATCTTTAAGACAACCAAACACCTAAAAAGGGCAAAAATGGGAATTCTTTCTTAATTATTCTTGAATAGTAAATATGATATTATAATCAGTTCGTCTTGTTTAAATTTTACATGCATTTTTCTCAATTTATTTTTGCTCATAATTCGACCACTTCAAAAGGTCCATCTCGAAATACTATAATGCCTTTGTGAAACTTTGCGGAATGAGTTTGCATATGATAACGTAGAGAATGAACCAACAATTTATTTTTTTATTATTATTATGGAAATACAGGTGTATCCGTAACTCATTTACATTTCAAATATTCATGAAATATTTTAACAAATTATCGTGTCGGCGCGCCGACACGATAATTTGTTAAAATATTTCATAAATATTATAAAACACAATGTTATAAAACATATTATAAAACACAATGTTATAAAACATATTATAAAACACAATGTTATAAAACATATTATAAAACACAAACCGCACGCCGCGGCTTGCGGTTTTCATCATAAAACTTATCAAAATGTCGAATATTTTGTGGCAAAGCAAAATATCGTTAAATAGTCTTTTACTATTTTTTGCCGCAAAAAGTCCGACTATTTGACAAGTCTTAGAATCAAAACGACACTCCAATGCCACAATTTGTTAACTTTTTATGAATTTTTGAAATGTGAACAGACTTATTGGACTCTGAACTTTTTTCGTTTTTTGCTAGAAATATTCAGAGTATTTGGCAAGTCTTATCGTGCAAGCCGCACTCCGGTACGACTGTCTGTTAAATTTTTATTAATATTTGAGATTTGACTGACTTATGTACTTTAAACATTTTTTCGGATTTTTAACCGACTCTAACAAGTCTTGTGGTGAAAAATGCATTTCGATTCGACAAATTGTTCATTTTTCTGAATTTTTGAAATGTGAACGGACTTAGAGTAACACCGGTTATAATTTCAGAAATATTTATTATTATCTCCATAATAAGATTATAAATTTACCAAAAACATTTCTGAGTTTTGTCATTTTTCTCTTGGCACTTTTGACTGATCTTTGCATAACGGGTTGATAATTTAAGATGATATGCTTATAACTATGGTAAATATAAACTGGTGATGCATTTTCACCTTTTTTATAACAAAAAGTTTTTGTAACAATTCGTTGGAATGTGTACAGTTATCAAGTTTCTCGTGTTTAGCTATTTTTTAAAATGTTTCTTATTATCAAAATACATAAAATTCTAGCATGTAGCAACCATTTTTTTAAATGCAATTACATACTTACATGCTTGCCAACTTCCGCTTTTTTAAATAAAAAAAACGCACTTGGAACTGGATTTTTTTTTTTTTTTTTTTTTTTTTTTTTTTTTTTTTTTTTTAAGAATGAATTCAAGTACATTTCAAATGATTAGCACATAGAATCAAGATTGATTTAATTAAATAAATTTCCTGGTGCAAAATATATTTTATTAAAAGCGGGATGTTGACAAGTATGTGATTAAATTAATGAACATTTTATTTAATCTTATTTCAAGTTTTCTTTGTTTTCTGGAAACAAAGAATTTATTTCTCAAGTTTAGGAATTATAATTTTTCCTCCATATTCGTACTTACATTTTTATTTTTCGCATGACATAGAAAAAACAGAGAGTTAAGAGAATTTGTTTAAGTAAATTATGTTTTATTTTATTTTATTTTTTCTCTTATGAATTATATCTTTTTCCAGAACTACTTAAATTCTCAATGCCTTGATATGGAAGATTCGCAATATCGCCATTTTGCTTTGCAGGTAAACACTTGTTTAAACATTTCCACTTTTTTTTATGCCCTGCTGTATTTTTCAATTAATCTTTAAAATGCTGTATTGAGTTTTTACACAAGAAAAAAATTCACGCGACTGTAATTTCAGATAGCCCTGAAATGTGCAGATTTGTGCAATCCTTGCCGTCCATGGGCAATCAGTCAAAGGTGGAGCTATCAAGTATGCCAGGAATTTTACCGGCAAGGTAAGTTTAGGAAATTTGATTATAATGAAATCAAATAATTTCTATATCCATGGTCTGTTCTGCATTTGATAGTTAAAATTATATATTATGAGATAACTGATTATCACTGAAATTTACTAATATCGGTCTAATATACACACTTGTAAAATTTCGGTCCCTGTCATATATTATAACCTCATATGAGGTTGCATTGTAAAACAACGTTCAGAAAACTGTGAGTATTTTATGTTTACTTCTTTATTAAATATGAACCTCATAAGAAGTTTAATCATGCTTGTGAAATACAGTAATAGATGGCAGAACTATTTTCTTTTCGAATATTCAGTTGGGAAATCCATTTTTGCAAATTTATTTGTGTTCTGCATGAGAGAAGATTTTCTCGAAGAATTTCTGTTCTTGGATCAAACAAGAGCGATATATATATATATTTACTTTGTATAAATAAATTTAAAGTTTAAACTATTTAATAACTATTAATAATAATTCGAAACCCCATATGTAATTTTGTAATAAATGTAAGATTTTAGAAAATTAAATGTTATCTATTCTGGATAATCCCTTTTAAATTTATTTTAAGTGATAAATATTTTTCTTCATTCATTCAACAATAATTCATGCATGAGAATGTTAAACTTCTTCAATTTAATGTGTGTATGTCGTTATATATGTTTTAACGATGTGAAATTTGGATAACAAACACTTCATATCATTCTCTCGAGATTTATTAAAATAATAATGCCAAACAGTGTTCTGCATAACTTCTTCTCCAAGCAAAATGCTTTAATGGCAGCAGAAGAATCCCTCATCATTTTGGGATAAAAACACTTTGCTAACAAAAAAGTATGTGCTTCAAGGTCGGTAGCGTAAATCATTGAACTCCAAATTCTCGCTGTGTAGCTCCTGTTTTCTCTTTAGTCGCTTTCGTCATTAGCATAAGTTGCGCAGTTATTTCGTTTATGCAAATTACATTTTACAAAATATACAGCACTGCTTATTGACAACTCTTTGTATAATTAATTTTAATAAATCTCCAGTGCAGGATCTGAAATGTCTGTTGCCTGAAATCGTTATGAATCATACAATGCCCTATGCAGCCCAACGCAGTGCCACGGGAAGGGCGCCCTTTGAAAGTGCACTTGGCACATCTTCGAAATCTTCCTCTTACTATATCTTTAGAAAAATAATAAAATTCATTCAGAAATATGCTTGGCTTTCAAAATAATTAATGTTTGCATGCATTTTTATTGTAAACGGCATTAAGTTCTTTGAATCCCCTTCTTGTAAAATGCAATATTAATTTTGTTATGTTTGTTTTTTCTACAATTTATTTTATACATGGGGTCCTTGTGTTATAGGATAATTTTTAACCCTTTGCGGTCGTATTAAGTTTATACATAGGTGTCATGCTTGTCGGAATTAATTTTCGTTGAACGAACAGTAATAGATAATATGCAAGATTATGAAGAGAAAAATATATATATATATATGTAATGTATCAGCGCTACTCCCGTTGTTTCGGTGTAGATCGGGCCGACGTAGGATCGCTCCCTCTGAGCTTCTAGCATCGTTGCGTAGTCGCCGTGAGTGGTATCCGAGAATTAATGAAAGTTTATGTGGTCTCTGCTTAAAGAAAGACACAGTGTTTTCGGGGACCTGATTTATTAATCCTTTGTACATCCTTTTGAGAAATCAGACCCCTTTTGGTTTGAGGGCTGTTCAGTTACTTCTTTATGGACATCTGACTCGGGAGTTAAGGGTATCGCAAAGCGATACTTGGAAAGCAAAGTTCCGTGGACTTAAGGCATTCTTTAGTTGGTCAAAAGCTCTGTCCTGTGACCCGTGCAGCGTTATAAGTATGCTGTATTTTGCATTATTCCTGCTAGGGGCCGTTGAAGTCAAAGGAGTCGTCTTTACACTATAATTGGTCGTTAGCTGAATGATTGACTGCCCGGGATAAAGGCGGTGGCTCGAGTTCGGTCGATTGAATGCAGCAAGACTTGCAAATTGCACTTATTCAGCAAAGTATTCTTATGAGATGTGCCAAAACGATCTTTGAACGTTATAAGCTGCGATGCTGAAAAACTAATTTCCCAGGGGCAAAGGCGTTCAATCAACTGAAACACAATTACTAAAGCATTTTTAAAGTTTTAATTTTAATTTCTAAATTTAAATTTCTGTTTCTTAAAACGGGGATTTCAAATTTTAAAAGGGGCAAAAAGGGGATTTTAAATTTTAAAAAGGGGCTTAGCTTTTATCGTTTCATATCCCCCCCACTAAAACAAGAGCCACAGGGCTCGCCTGCAAGACCTGTGGGTCTTATCTCGTGAATTTAACCCAGGGAGTTTTTTTCCGATTTTTATTTGCTCCAGCTCTCAAGTCAATTGGACCTATTTTTACATTCATATATCAAGTTTACATAAAAATACTGGTTACACTAAAACATTGAAATTCTTTCAAAGGTGCTGCAGCAAAACAATATATCTCGAGACATATCTGGATTATAAAAAAAATTTGTCATAAAACAACAGTGTTTTTGATGTTTCCTTTTCTTTCCAGTTTTTGTTTTAAAGTTTTTGGTATAGTTCGTTGGTAAACATCCTTTTTGTGGTTAATTGCAAATTTGCAACCAAAAAATATATAGTCTACTAAAATATTCAAAGATAAACATACTGAAAACTATACAACATATTCAAATGTAAACAATATTCACACATACAGGATATTCAAAAATATAAAATATTCATTAATACACAATATTCAAAAATATAAAATATTCAATACTACAAAATGTTCAAAAATATAAAATATTCAATAATATAAAATGTTCAAAAATATAAAATATGCACTAATACTATCAACACAAATATATTGTCTACAAAAATGCAATTTGGAAAGTTTGCATTTCTAAAAATACTGAATTTTCACACTGAGATAAAATAAAAGTAAAATACACTATAATACTAATAATAACAAACACATTTCTTCTTATTCTACCTTTCTGTTTCGGTAGGGACTTTACTTTTTTTTTTTTTTTTTTTTGATGCAGCCAAGGGTTATCTTTATGAAAAACAAACTAAGTTGTCTAAAAAGGAAAACTATAGCTAAAAAAAAATACAAATATGTACTTGCTATAATTTTCACCATGCCCAAGGTCAGTGTGACATGGGTTTTAATACTCTGAGGTGAATATCATCCCAAAAAATGTGCCACTTGCACGACCGAAAAAGGAAGGTGGGTAAACCAATATTCACCTGCAGAAGGGGAAGCGAAGCAGTTTTGCCAGATTCTCCTTTCAACCTGGAAAGAGAATCTGGGAAAACAGTCCTGCTAAAGATGGGTGGCCACGGAGCGGAGGACCCCTTCATATGTCACAAAATCATCATAATAATATAGTTATTAAAAAAATTCTAACAGTACTTATAAACTGTCACCATCATTCTACGCCGCTGGGGGATTGGGTTACACGCCCAGCTGGGTCCTCGTCCAAATGCTACGAGCAAGGGGGACGACAGGAAATAAAAAAAAATTGAAAGATGAAAGAGATAGCTGGGGTTTATTCATGGTTGAGTTTAAGAATTTGAGGAGGGTGATAGTATCTTAACTTGATGAATGGACAATTTCGGAGTTTCTCTTAAAATGTGGACTGGGTTTATCAATTTCAAAGGATACATCAGAAAGTTGTTTTAAAATGGTGTATGGGCCAGAATATGGCGAAGTCAGTTTACGGGTATTAGGATAATGAAATTCTTCATACATCACAATGTCACCAACTTTAAACTTTACAGGAAGGAAACGAGCATCATAACGGACTTTATTCTTTTTATGGTAAGCAATTGTTCTCTCTTTAGCCAATTTTCTAGCTTCCTCCACAGGGGGATAATAACTATTATTTGGTAAAGGAGGATCATATGGTAATTTTTCTAACAATAAATAACTAGGGGTGAATTGGGTTACAGAATGAGGAGTATTATTATACTCATATAAGACTTCATCTAAAAGCTTAGTCCAAGGTATTTTCTTGGTTATGGAATTGACTTTACATTTTAATCTAGTGACAATAGTCTGATTTAGACGTTCAATTTTCCCATTCGTTTCTGGGTGATGGCTGCTCGTCAGTCTGTGTTTTACATTGTAAGTACGAAGAAATCTTTTGAACCTGGAAGCTGTAAATGCTACATTTCTGTCGGTTAACAATCTATCTGGTACTTGTATCTGAAATAATTGTTTCAAAATATTTGTATAAGTTTCAGTAGTTACACTTTTTGAAGGAAAACCCCACACATAGCGAGTTGCATGGTCAATGACTAAATGCAAGTATTTTTTTGTAGAATTGTAATAATTAAATCCGCCAATAGAGTCTACTGTCAAACATTCAAAAGGTATATCTGTTGGGGGCATAAATTGCAATAAGCTAAATCTTTTTTGCCTACAATTTTTGTTTATCTGACAAGTGTGACAGTGTTTTACAAAATTTTCAATATCCTGATTAATGTTAGGCCAATAATACTGCGGAGAGATTAAATTGATCATCTTATAAATTCCAGGATGGCCAAATTGTGTGTGGGTTTTTTCTAAGAGGGGTAGACGTAAGGCCATGGGGACCACAATCTTATACAAACTTTTTTTTTAATTAAAACAACATCATTTATCTCAGTGTACTTTTTACCATCAACTGTTACATTTTCTTTTTTCTGATTGTCTCTTACTTCATTCAAGTCAAGGAGATGTATAATATGGGGTAAATTTTCTGAAACAGGCTGTCTAGATAGCATATCAGCTTCAACATTAGTGGAGTCTTTTTGGTATTTAATTTCATAGTCAAACATACTAAGTTTTAGGGACCAGCGGAAAAGACGTCCTCTTAAATTTTTAACACTTTTGAGCCAGGTAAGTGCCGCATGGTCGGTATGTATGACAAATTTTTGACCGTGTAAATAATGATAAAATTTATCTAAAGCATCCACAATCGCCAAACATTCTAACTCAGTAATTGCATAATTTTTTTCATAATCGCGAAGATTTCTAGAGTGATATGCTATAGGATGTAATGTTCCTTTCTCATCAACTTGTTTCATGACACATCCCACTCCATGACAGGAGTTATCTACAAACAAATGACAAGGTGTTTTGGGATCAAACAACTTTAATATAGGTTCTTCAATTAAAGCATTTTTTTAACTTTTCGAAAGAATTTTGACAATTTTGGTCCCATACATAGGGAACATTTTTCTTCAACAAATTGTTGAGAGGGTAACGAATGTTAGCATACTTTGGAATAAATTTGTGATAAACATTTATAGATCCCAAAAAACGTTGTAATTCCTTTACATTCGTAGGTGGTGTTAATTTCTTAATTGTCTCTATATTAGGGTTGTCAGGTGTGATAGAACCATTCGAGGCTTCATATCCTAGAAAATTAATTTTGGATTTAACAAAATTACACTTTGACAATTTGAGTTTAAGGTTTTCTTGGACACAGATATTAAATAATGTCTCTAAATGACACAAATGTTCCTCTTCATTTTGGGAGAATACAATAACATCATCAAAGTAACTACAGGCAAAGTCAATTTTGTATTTATTAAGGATTCTTCTGAGGGTACGGTTAAACCAAGCAGGCGCGTTTTTCCATCCGAACGGTAAACGATTCCACTCATATAATCCAAAGGTGGTAGCAAATGCCAGTTTCTCAGTGTCTCGAGGGTGGATAGGGATGTGCCAATATGCACTGACCAAATCAAGAGTGGAAAAAACTTTAGCATGCGCCAATTTATCTAACAGGGTGTCTATTCTAGGTAAGGGTTCTGCATCTGTTTTTGTAATGGCATTTAATTTCCGAAAGTCGATACATAACCGGGTTTTCTTCCCTTCTTCACGTTTATACACCAAAGTTATGGGTGATGAATAAGGGGAATAACTTTCTTTAATGATACCGGCTCGCAATAAATTCTGAATTTGGTCTTTAATTTCTTCTTCTTCCTTAGGGGAAGTGCGATATGCTCTTAAAGAAACGGGAAGGTCTGATGTTAATTGTATTCTCTGGGGTTCAATGTTTACACAGCCTACATCATGTTTATCTTTAGCAAAAATACAGACATATTTGGCTAGAAGAGCAGGTAATTGTTCCTTGACATACTGCACATTTTGCACATGGTCAGTGGTCCCGAACAACTCCGGCTCAAAATTTTGTTCGAATATCGCTGCATTTTCAATTTCTGGTTGGCTAGTATAGGTCTCTGATAAATGTAATGTATGATGAGATGAATTTGTGGAAATATTGTCCATGAGAGGTACTCTCTTATTCTCTTGAGTGATTTGCATTTTAACACAGTCAATATTTAATTTAAATAGTTTACAGTGGGGAAGCCCAATCAAAGCATAAGGTAACTGATTATTAATTATAAAAAGTTCAACATTCTTAGAGATACATCCTAATTTCAAACTAACAAGGAATTTTTCTTTCAAAGCTAGAACACCTTGTGTTTGTGTGACCAATATACTCTGCTGAACTTTACATATTTTTAGGTTAAGTTTGTGGGCTAAATGACAAGGAATAACACTGATAGAACTCCCTGTATCGATCAAACAAGGTAGTGAGTCTTCACTTTTTACATCAGTAATTTTTTGACAATTTCTATTTGATTTTTTATAGCTAGCTTTTTCTTTTTGTATATGTCCGGACATAAGAAACCGTCATTGATTGATTGCTAGATATATTTTCGGATGACTCATTAGCTCTCTGATCTGGGTTGGGGTTCACGCAAGTCATATTGGGACTAAGGGTTGGAACTGCTAAGACTTGTTGTCGGAAAGGGCAGTCTCCCACCCAATGATACGCATTTGGTAGTCCTATATTAATGCAAACTTTGCATGGGTAGGGTGGCAAAGTGGTCTGGTGACGTCGGTCTAAATGTATTTTGGGGATTTCGTGTTTGATTAGATGCAAAAGGTCGAATCGGGGGGCGGGGTTGATAGGGAACTCTGTAGTTCCACTGCCGGTTATAATTCTGTCCTGTCTCATATGGGGGGTGAAAGGGTCGCCATTGTCGGTATTGATTGGGGTTTTGCGGGCTTGCGTCAACTTTGCTCTCATTTCCCTTTCTGTCCAGTTGCGGTTTGCAAATTCTGAATACTAATTCACGCCATGAATGTGTAGTTGAGGTGTTGCTTGCAATAACTAACTTTTGCATTTCTAACGGCAAGCCCTCCGTTAGCCCTTCCAGGATAAGTTTCTGTTCTAAACCTAAGGTTCTCCCTATTTTAGTCTTTTTTTGATAATATTCGTTCAGGTCCTCTCCAATTTTGTATCTAATACGGGAAAAATCGGTTAGAGAAAGAGTGTCTGGTATTTCGTAATGTTCATTGAACAAAGTGACAAATTCGGACCAATGTAGCACATTCAGACAATTATTAATGTACAACGTAAGTGCACTGTCTTTTAAGTATTTCTGTATGTGCCTAATTTTTCAGAAGTCGTCTTTTTCCTGTTCTATACAGACACTCTCGAAATAGGCCAACGAAGCTGCCCAAACCATACCCGAATTAGGTGAAAACTCAATAATATCAGGTTCTATTGACATTTTCGGGACAGCGGTTATTGAATTGTGACCAGACCCAGCTTGAGCTGACAGGGTCTATTCACCTAATGTTGTTACATTATGTGTCTGTGTGGCAACCCCGGACTTCTGACTATCTTTCTCTTCAGGACTCTGAACTAGCGTTCCATCATTACTCAGAAGCTGATTTTTCTCTTTCTCAGATTCCTCTGACTTATTTTCTAAGTCATTCACTTCTTTAGGGGGTCTGGGGTACTCATGTTAGAATACAAAATATCACAAGATTACACAAAAATATAATGCACAATTAAAACACATAAGAATAAAAATAGAATATTTTTCAAAAAAAATTGCAACACAATATTTGTAAAAAATGGGCTTAAATAAATTCAAATTTGATACATTTTTTTTTCAAATTGAGATTAAAAAAACGAACTTTGAAATACAATTTTAAAATTCCAAAGATTTAAATACTGTCTAAATTTCAGAAAATTACTCTATTATAACAAAAATAAATAAAATAAACGTTATCTTATTCTATTTTTTGCTATTAAAATAACAACCAATTAAAAAAATTACATTTTAAAACTCCAACTCTTTTCTTTTTCTCTTTTTTAATTCAAGAATAGATTAAATGTCTTACCTTCACAAATAATTCCATAAGCACCAGCCGTACATACCCACAAACAAAAAAAAAATATCTTCATAAAAATTTCAACACCCTACTAATTAAAATTACTTCCGGTCTAAACAGGAATCATTTTCTCTCTTTTGTTCTTAATACAAATCAATGAGTCTTATCTGCCGGTAGAAAAGACGTTCTTCACCAGCTGTTCACTTTGAAGATAACAGAAAGACCTTCTTCTCTGAGGATGATTCACTGAACTTGACCTAATTTCTCAGCTGATAGCATTTCTGCTTTTTCTTTCTTTTTTATGACCAGAGGTTTTTTTTTACTTAATCGCTAGGGAACGACTGTTTCGTTCTTTTCTCTGAATGATTACGTTTGAATTTACTGATCGTTAGATAAAAGAATTAAAAGAAGGATGCCTGATTTTCTTTTTTAGAGACTTTTCTTCACAATTTTCTGGGATGTCATTTCACCGTAAACATGATATTTCACAACTGTTTTAGGACTTGGTTACACACCTCGGACTTGGGATTTTGCTGGAATTAATTGCTGGTTAAATAAACAGTAGATACGTCGCGGAATTCTTGCTTCAAGCATGGATTTTTAAGACTTTCCGACATTCGGTGGGATTTTGGGATTTGTCCCGCGTAGATGCGCTCTGTCCAGCCGACTTTTCATGTAATGTATCAGCGCTACTCCCGTTGTTTTCGATGTAGATCGGGTCGACGTAGGATCGCTCCCTCTGAGCTTCTAGCATCGTTAGGTAGTCGCCGTGAGTGGTATCCGAGAATTAATGAAAGTTTATGCGAGTCTCTGCTTAAAGAAAGACACAGTGTTTTCGGGGACCTGATTTATTAATCCTTTGTACATCCTTTTGAGAAATCAGGCCCTTTTTGACTTGAGAGCTGTTCAGTTGCTTCTTTATGGACATCTGACTCGGGAGTTAAGGGTATCGCAAAGCGATACTTTGAAAGCAAAGTTGCGTGGACTTAAGGAATTCTTTAGTTGGTCAAAAGCTCTGTCCTGTGACCTGTGCAGCGGTATAAGTATGCTGTATTTTGCATTATTCCTGCTAGGGGCCGTTGAAGTCAAAGGAGGCTTCTTTACACTATAATTGGCCGTTAGCTGAATGATTGACTGCCCGGGATAAAGGCGGTGGCTCGAGTTCGGCCGATTGAATGCAGCAAGACTTGCAAATTGCACTTATTCAGCAAAAGTATTCTTATGAGATGTGCCAAAACGATCTTTGAACGTTATAAGCTGCGATGCTGAAAAACTAATTTACCAGGGGCAAAGGCGTTCAATCAACTGAGACACAATTACTAAAGCATTTTTAAAGTTTTAATTTTAATTTCTAAATTTAAATTTCTGTTTCTTAAAACGGGGATTTCAAGTTTTAAAAGGGTCAAAAAGGGGATTTTAAATTTTAAAAAGGGGCTTAGCTTTTATCGTTTCATATATATATATATATTAACTTTAGATATATGTAACACAATAATATGTTTTAATTTTATGTAAAAATTATATTTTATAGTTCTCCATTGTGTGGTTTTCAAAGGTGTCTCCAATATACAACCCTTAATTTTTCTGTTTGAACATACAGAACAATCTTTACTCTCTACATCTTATATCTTTTCTTTTTTAAGGGGACCGGAAAAGCGTTATTTCCGCCATGCTAAATTCACCAATTTTATGTACCTTTTTCTCAGAAACGGTGAAAGATAGAGGTCTAGATATTTTGTGGTAGTTAGAATAACATGTTTTACATACTTTAACACAGGGTTTGATGATTTCCAGATAATTATTTTAGGCAGTGAAAATGCTAATTTAAAAATAATTTTCAATAAAAAATGAATAATAAATTTTCAGTTTCACTTAAAAAGAAAGTGATCTGTTAAAGTATGTAAAACATGTTATTCTAACTAACATAAAAAAATCTAGACCTCTATCTTTCACTATTTCTGAGAAAAAGGTACATAAATTATGTGAATTTAACGTGGCAGAGATAGGGCTTTCCCGGTCCCCTTAAACTACTTTCAGTTTCATGGCACGTTTCTTTCGGTAACTTTCTTTTTGTCATTTTAGAGTATTATTTTAAAAAAATATTTTAAGAAGCGAAAATGCCTAATTACACTTAAACATAATTTGTAAAATGTTATTTCGAATTCTACGTATCTCCGCAGCTTGTCGACTTAATAAAATATAAGATCAGTATGGTTCTTTGCTATGGTAGCTGTTAGCAGACATACGGCGGGAACGGTAAAAAAAAGCTTTGGTGACTGAGAGTAGATATACGACTGCAAACGGTTAATGTTCTTGAGAATCTTTTTTGGAAGTTTTATGTTAATAAAAATTTTTAAAGGGAAATGTGTAAGGGACCCTCCATAATAGAGTCCTTACGACTACTACTATCAAGGGAACCACTTTTGGTGCTGCTCGCACCTAGTATTGATACCTGGTGTATTTTAAAGCCCTATATTACGAAGTTTGAGAATCGATAAAATTTTTCTGTTAAAATAATATTTCTTGATTTTACAACAGCATAACTTTCTGAAAATGCAATTTTCGAAATCAATTATTGGGCGATTAACATTAAAGTTTGTTAAAGAAAAGCATTTAAAAATAAAAATTAGTTAATAAGTATAAAAAATTCAAAAATATTCAATAATTCCTTCAAGAACCCACCAATTTGATTTTGAAAAATTGCAATATTATGTATAAATTTTTGGCAGAGAAAAAGTTGGTGTTTTTTTTTTTAAATTAGAGCTTTCCGGCAACCCTAGCCAAATGTCATAGCTGTTTAACTTGTGTGAGGAGTTGTTTGTACTTCAGTAGAAACTGTAATGTCCGACCTAATTAACCACAGTAATTCTTCTAAATTGTGTAAAAATATTAAATTATGATTACTTTTACCAAAGGACCATTTAATACAGCAACATTTTATTTTAAACATTCGAAACTTTATTGCATTCAATTTCAAAAATAGCTTGCTTGTTTTATATTTCACTAAAAAATAGTTTTCAATGATCGTGAAAGCTTTTATAAAAATATATTTACTATTTATATATTTATCGTCTGCATAGAAAAAAGAAAAAGGAATAAAAAAGAAAAGTGTCCAGTTAAACTGATGGCATTGAGCTCACAAGCTATTCACACTAATTGTATATTATACTTATTTCAAAGAAAAATGTCCCTCAAAAAATAAATGGAAGGGGATTAGCCCCGTTTTCCCCCTATATGTGTCTACGAAAAATGTCTACGGCTGTTAACTCCTGGCTAATACGAAACTTCCGCTTTTAATAAATTTCAAAACTTTCTTTGAAAACATCATGGATATTTTATTTCATATAAAAAAATTTTTGGTGGTGTTAGTGCGCTGCCTAATAGAATATATTCAATGTGAAAAATCTATCAGAATTTCGAATTTAAAAGAATGGTTTTAATCTGTCTTGTAACCCTGGGAGGTCGGATTGGATCCCCTAGTTAAATCGGGAGGTGCTGGGTTCGAACCCAATCGCGCCCGTCGGCCTAATCGTTCGAAGTTTTCTGTGCTTTTCTTCGAACCTTGGTTTCGTTGCGTAAATACGTGTTAGGTACACTTAGAAAGACCCCCACGAAGGGCACCTCCCCCTTCGGGGCCCATATCCCTCGTGTAGATAATTGGCCGTCATAAACAACACCAACACACTCCTAGTTAATTTTAAAATAGTAAGCTTATTATTTTTAAGTTATCAGGTCAGTTCCAAGAATTTTGAAATACCTCATTCAAAATTCCAAGTACAAAGTTTAAAGAGTTGTAGAATATATCAAAGCCTTAGTCCCTCACCCCTCCCCAATTAATTGAAAAGGGTCTAATCATTCATTGTTTCCTTTAAAAGAAACATTGTAGTTTAAAATCTATAACGTTGGGCTACAGTCTTGGAGCATACTACAACAAACAGTTTTTGTATCGGAAATCAGGGTCATAATCTATTTAGTCACTCAAACTCACTCCAATAACATAACTACTATTTCTAAATTTTGCAAAAATAAAAATATTTTAAAGAAATTTTTAAGAGATTTACCTCGCTCTGTGTGAAATGTAATGACATCCTGAAAAGTGAGGGAAGTGTACAGTATTTTGGGTAAATAAAACAGTATGTATGCGTAGTGTCAATTATAGAAATATGGAACGCCTATTTCAGAGCTATTTGGGCGTAGATGTATCTACATTCAAAGCATTATGAAGTACCACTTCTACCGCCTCTTGTGAGATCGTTACATTTCACACAAAGAAATGTGAGTCTATTTCAAATTCTATTAAAATATCTTCATATCCTTCATTATCTTCAAAAATCAAAGTTCGAATTGGAATGAGGCATTGTATTTTTAAGTATACGATTATAAATGAATTGTGCCCTAGTTTTCTACAGAAACATTGCTTTTTGTAGTGTGCTGAACCACCCCTTAACATTCGTACGTGGAACTTTGCATCCCCCAGTATAATTATTTTTTATCCAATGATGAAATTTTATTAATCGATTTTCAAGGAAGGAGACAACTCGTTTGTATTTATTTATACAGAGTGCAAATAAAAGTGGGGAAACATTCACACATTTCTGAACGGATAAAGCTAGGGGCAAGTGTTTACGTATAGTAAAACAACTATTCGCCAATGGCGGATCTAAGGAGGGGGGAGCGAAGGGGCTACCGCCCCCCCCCCTTGGGCTAATAAAGGGTTTGCAAAACGACATAATTCATCCTCACGGGAAATGGGGCGAAGCTCGAGCCCGGCGGCTTTTTCAGGAAGGCTCACGTTTTCAGCACCAGCCTTGGCGAGTTGGCGAAAGCGAGAACGTTCAGCCAGCTCTAACGCTAATCGTCGTCTTGTGTTTTGTTTTGAACCGAAATGGCGGAAGACGAACTAGCGTATTTTAGAATAAAGGTCCCACCTAAATTAAACAAATATTTTCAATTATGTGTTCTAGATGAAAAAAATCTTCTTCGAAAGAAATTGTATTACGAACTCTTATACTCTGTTTTATCAAAGGCCTTTATTACTTTTGATGATATAGACTAAAATTTTGATCCCCTCAAAAATCTACATTTTCATTCAATTGAGTATTATTAATTCCATACCTGTTAAACAAAAACTCATTACCTTCATAAATCTAGATATTTACATATAAAGATGGATTTATGGGGATGACGAATTAATGCAGTTTCAGTGCATTTTGATATATATAAACGCAGATTAAAAAAATATATATACCTGTGGCAGAAAATTGCTATATTTTCTGCGATGAACTTATATAATTAATTTAATACCAAATCATTCTGCAGAAACAGTACCTAAAGACGAGGGAAAATAAGCTAAACCAGGAAAAAAGAACCTATCACACTCCCAACCAGGATGTTTAGAAATTGCCTTTTTAATGTGACATGAAATTCTTAAGGGGAGGTGGGGGAGAAGGAATATTGAATGACTATCTTTTGTTACTTCAACGTAACAAATAAAATCACTAGAGAAATTTTTTAATTATGTATAGTAGTGAGGAGCTGTAGATTTAAAATTTTTAAAAATGTAAAGAAAAAAAAAAAAAAAATGAAAGCGTGTGCACAAAAGGTTAATCCTGATGTTTTTTTTTTTTTTTTTAATCTTTCATTCTATTTCTTTCCTTTTCTTTTTTTATGGTAAATTATTCATTTGTTATTTAAAAATCAACAGATAGAGCAAAACACAATTTTAACTAATCTTTTCTGCAAGGCAACAATGAATTTTAAATGGTCAAAAAATAGTGTGCTGGAGGAGAGGATGGGGGGGGGGGGGAGAAGAGAAAATTCGAAATGGGAGGTTGCCTGAGACGATTGAACATTATTTTATTGCCACTTCAACTTAATAAATAGTGCAATATGTGTGCTGAATGACAAAAAATGGAGTGTGTGTGTGTAGGGGGAGGGGGGGGGGGATTTATTCAAATATGGCGAATGACTATTTTAAAATAACAAATAAAACAACTAGGACAAAATAATATTTAAAAATATGGCAAAAATTTGAAAATAAAAAATTGAAGAATTTTAAAGATTTTTAATTTTGTGCACTAGGGGCAGACCAATGTTTTTTTCATAAAAACTCAAATAATGATAAAGATTTAACAACATTAAAATGTAATAGTAATTGATTTAATTGCATGCATCAACTTGCAATTATTTTAACTGATTGATTTAATTGCAGGATACAGCTAAATAATTTGGTTTATCGTTCAATCTAATTACAATCGAATTGATTTTAGTTTCAACTACCTATTAGAACCGATTAGACGTTAGTCTAATCGCAATTAAATTAAGAGAACAATTAATATTTAATGAATTATTTAAGTGAAAATATGTTTTATTAATGCAATCAACACGTCACACAATTATGCCGCTTAATAAAAAAAAAAAAAAAAAAAAACTAAATTAATTCAGTAGTAATGCTAATAAAACTAAGTTCAATTGTGCCATAAAAACATGATCAATAGAATTATATTTATCACAAAAAAATCTTTACGTCTGTTTTTATTTTTCCTAAAAAATAAAATACGTCCTCAATTTCTTCGAACATAACGAATTAATGAAATAAATGAATACTATTGAACTGAAAAACATAACTTATGTTTGAATTACTATATATATTGTGCAATTAAAAGCATTTTAATGCGAAAAAGCTCTTTTGTTTTAAAAGCAAAAAGCTCTCAGCAAAGGAATGGGGTTGCTATTCGCTACGCGTAAGACGTCAGGAACAAGAAAGGGTGCGTAGCATTGAATTCATCCCCGCGCCAACCGTTACTCTGGCGATAAAGTGCTCAAAACGTGAGCCTTCTTGAAAAAGCAGCCCGGCGCCACTCGACCCGGATCGTGCCACTTTAAATCCACGAGACTCGGGCTCGGGCAGGTCTTCTCTCTTTTAGAGCTTCGCCGTGCCCTGATCTTGAAATTTTCTACAGATTTGGGTCTAGTTAGACTTCCTTTGTCTTCCAGGTCGAGCCTGACCTGAACTTCATTTTTCCTAGAAGTCTGCACTGAGGTCGGCACGGAATAAAAGCTAAATGTTCAGCCCATGTCAGCCGTATGATAAGCATTATTGGCCCGACCGCGATGTGTGCACTCCTCTAAATTCTTCCCCCCGAGCCCAAGTTGGTCTGACTTCTTACTTATTTGTTATTTACTTATTTGTTACTTACTTATTTGTTAAAATTATATTTATGTTGTACATTTGTTCAGCGAAATCTTTAGAAATTTAATTCGGTTTGATAAGTTACAGAGATGCATTTTTTAAAATCTACTTTTTTTTCTTTGTAGAACTTTATGATTTTCTTTTATCATCCGTTTCTTTCATTTTAAACTAATTTTATTACTGGATTTTCATTTGAATGTAATTGTCTAAGTCATATTTTTACGTAGTACATAATTGCCTAAATAGTCATTATTATTATCGTTTTTCTGTATTCATGAATCTCGAACATAATCTGAAAATAAAATATGAGCATAAGTAAGTGTGCTTTATGAATAATTTTACTTGCAAAATGCAGACAGGGCTGGAGTCTATTTTTTAGCTTTTATACCGGGCCGGGCCAATAACTTTTTTGTGTGGGTTGGACCTGGGCTTGGGCCTGGAAACTTTAGCCCAGGTAAACCTCTAACTGACATATCGAAGCCAGCTTTAGAGGGGGTTTTTTTTTATGTTTCTTTTAGCCATCATTCCATAACTACTGAATATACCGGGTGTCCTAAAATGGACTGACTGATTTTAAAATTCAATAAACTGCAAATGGTGACAGCTATAAAAAAAAAAAAAAAAAAAAAAAAAAATACTTGCAGGAGGGTTATGTAAGATGTCAGAAGCAGGGGTGATTGATTCTGTTCCGAATTTCCGAAAATTCAAGCCTCTCGCCGCATCCCGCGGTTCCCATAGCCAACGTAAAAGTAGCAAAATTTGCTCAACCCGCAATTTCCGCAGCAAATCTTTTTTTAATGATATAATTATATTTCCAGAAAAACTTTTTGCAGAAAGATTTTGGACATATTTTAACTCTAAAATATATGCAGATTTAAAATATGTAATAAAATAAATGCGCAATATTTGAACGTATTTTGAAAAGAAAACACAACGAGAGGGTTAAGGCATTCGGTTCCGAAAATTTAAAAAATTCATCAGTCTAAAAATTCGGAAATTTCGTCAATCGTTCGCAGAAAATAACTTCAATTTCGCCAAGGGATTGCGGAAAAAACGCAAATTTGGTCAAAGGAAGGGCCGCGGAAAAACGTGAATTTCGTCAAAGGGCAGCAAAAAAAAAACTCAAATTTCGTCAAAGGACCGCGGAGAAAACGCGAATTTTGTCAAATAGCTGCAAAAAATGCGAATTTTGTCAAAGGATCGTGAGAAAAAACGCGAATTCCTTCAAAGAATCGCTTTAAAAACGCAAATTTCGTCAATGGATCGCTGAAAAAAACGCAAATTTTGTCGATGGGTCGCAGGAAAAAAACGCGAATTTTATCAAAGGGCTAAAAAAATACTCTAATTTCGTCAAAGGGTTTCGGAAGAAACGTAAATTTTGTCAAAGGGTCGAAGAAGTGCGAATTTCATCAATGAGTCGTGGAAAAAATACAGTGGTCTTTTTAGAAAACAGCACACATACATCTACGTTTATTATTATAGATATAGTTTTTAACCTGAAATAATATACTGAACTAACTTTTGAATTAAAAAAAAGGTTAACCCAGCTTGCAGGAATCTACTCTCAGCCTGAAATCGATCGTAATCGAAAACGCAGCTAAACTGACCTGCATCAAAAATAATTAGAGCCAGGAGGGAATCCCCCCCCCCCTATCTGCTATAACCTTTCAGAAAATTTGCTTTGAATTTCAGAAATTTTCTTTTTTACTCAGAATTACACCAGGATCAGGAGTTTTTATACTGCGGTTCTTGATTTTAGTTTAAAATAGCAACGTTAGATGGCGCTGGAAGCAATAGGCGCTAAATGGGTTCCCGGAAGAGGTAGGCCAGAAATCGGGCCCGATTTAACGGTCATTGTTTGCAGCACCATCTATCGCTGCTATTGTAAAGTAAAATTAAGAATCGCAGTAAAAAATCTCCTGACATCTTACATAACCCTCCTGCAAGATTTTTTTAAATTGCTGTCACCATTTGCAAGGTACTGAATTTTAAAATCAACCAGTTCATTTTAGGACACCTGGTATGTTTTTTAATAAGTTTCAAAGCATTCTTTACTGAATTACAACTGATCTTAGATATAAAGAGACAAGCAGTCTTATACCAAATTAGTATTTTTTACTTAATCTTGAAGGTTAAAAAGTATTCCTAAATAATTATTTGAGCGTGTCCGTTATGGAGCTTTTACTGTATATAGTTTTTATCTTCAAAAATATTTAGTTTCTTTTCAAAAAATCGGGTCAACCCAAACCCTTCTTGCAAGAGTCAAAACCCATTCCGAAACTTACCCAAACCCGAATTAATGTGTGTCAATCTGCCCCAAACCCAACGCGCTAGGCGCAGCTAAAAAGTATAAGTCGACCAGACTCGCAGCAGAAAAGTAGAAGTAAACCGGGCCCAAACCCGACCTGCAGCAAAGAAGTAGATGTTAATAAGGCCCGCAGCTAAAAATTAGAAGTTAACCCGACTCGCAGCAAAAAGTAGAAGCCAACCAGACTCAAACGCGACCCACAGCAAAAAAGTAGATTTTAACTCGACCAGCAGCAAAAAATAGAAGTCAACCGGACCCAAACCCCGACCCGCAGCAAAAAATAGAAGTAACAGGACCCGCAGTGAAAAAATTAGCCCCGACCAGCAAATCAGATTGGAGTTTCCAAATTTCTAAAATCGTCCCTCCCCCCCCTTGAGGACTCTCCTGATCCGCCCTTGCTATTCCCTAAATGTTAATAATAACCAATCGCCGACTTAAATACGTCACTAATATCGTACAAAAGTGTGGCATTTTCAGACAAATGCACATTTACCAATAAAATTAGCACATGTAAGGAAGGAACAATTTATTTTAATAAGAAAATCAATGGAGGTTTGACTCACTAAATAAGAAATGTATTATCACCAGAAATTTTATTTAATTAAAAGTAACTTATATCCCTATGGTATTTAATTTGTTTTACTAAATATAATTTTTGGCACGAAACATATTTATTTGATCTGACCATTGTGTAAAGTTAATGATTCTCAGTAAGTATATTGAGAACTGGGTCTCATGTTCACAATTTTACAAATTAATGAATATTATCATAACCAGGAAAGTGAAATATAATTTCAAATCTACACGTTTTTAAACCACAACTGGTGATTGGATGTGTTAACTTAAAAAGAACCTCAGAAGAAATTAACGCAGTATCTTTAGCATAAGCTATAATATATGCATATTATGCATAAAATATATGTATTTAAGATTTATGTCGCTGTATTCTGAATAATTTGTTCTGAATTCTAAAACACTTTGTTTGAATTTATACTTCACATTATTTATTAATAGAAATGTTTACATTCAGTTTCAATTGAAAAAATTGCATTACAGTTCCTTATTTTAAAATATATTTATATAAATTATTCTATTAATTATTGAAATAAGTTAATTATTTTTTTAATAAAGTAAAACCCAATTATTAAAATATGTTCAATTACACTACATGAGAAACAGGAGATTTTACCCGCGTCAAATATCCCGCAACTGTTATTTTGGAGAAAAAAAAAGTATAAAAACACGTGACCGTGACAATAACTGTACCAAGTTCTGATTAATTATATTGTCTTTTAGATCATTAAATAAAGTACACTATAAAGCAAAAATATTTTGTTTAACTTTATAATAAGCATAAGAGCTTACGACTGGTAAATAAAAAACTTACTTTTTGTAAAATTTTGCTTTATTTTCCTATTTTCACCACAAACAGCCGAGAAACAACATTGACTAGTAGAATAGTCTTATAATATGCTTCCTTTTTCTGCTTATCAGCAAAAAAGATTTTTTAAATAAAATAAAGACAGTAGGTCAAACCTCTCGTATAGCCAGACATCCGCACTTTCCCCTATATTCAATGTATATTTCCATCCATAATTTTCGAACTGGATACTACAACTTTCATTTTTTTCTCTTTGGAAAGATGTTATGATGGTGGTTCCTTTAAATTTCATTAGGCTCTAAAAATGTTATGTTTGTCTCTGTCTGACTCTTTTCTTGTGCTTTTGTGATTTTATAGGCTTTAATTCTCGCAAAAATTGTCCAATCGTCACAAATTTTGAGTATAGTGTTAAAATAACAGTGTAACTTTACGCTTTAAACTAATCGTATACAGCTTTTTTTTTTTTTTTTTACAGGGACACATCAAAAATTTTAATATACCATTGTCTACTGCTCTTAAAAATGAGCGATATTGGTATAAATGGATTTCAATTTGAATATGGATTAAATCTTGCATCGGTTCTGGAAACCCGAATTTACCCGATCCCGGGTCAGGTTGGTATTAATTATTGTTTTAATTGCCGGTCTGTTTCGAGTCGGGTTTCGGGTTGACTTCAAATAGAGTTTTCGGGTTAGTATTGGCTATAATATCAGACACGTGCAGGGCTCTAATGTGGGTAAAAATAGAGGATTTCCACGAAAAACACGAAGGTAAGAAAAAATCCGTTAGTCTGTTTTCTTAAAAAAAAAACAAATGCAAAAAAAAACTTATTTTTTCATATTTCTTACTACTTGTTGCAAAGTTTCGGCTACTTTAATTATTGGTTCTAGCAGATGCGCTAAAATATAGATAAAGCATCCAGACCAACGCCTCCCATTGAAAAGGTCTCACACGTGATGTCAGAGCTAAATATCAACGTTGATAATAAATTGTGTATTAATTATACTGACAAGAAGAAAGTTTTTACGCCTACGTAATTTCAGTTTTGATGACACAAATTCACTGTATATTGACATATTTCCTTCATACAAAATATATAAAGCAGCAATAAAAATAACTTAGTTGCTGCTTTAATCATCCAATTTCAATACTCTTTGAAATTTAATAGAAACTTTGCATAAATTCTAAGAGGTTTATGCAAAATGTCTGTTGAGTTCTTTTAAACAAAACGTTAAGAAATAACAAAAAAGCTCTTACCGCTATTATTTTTTCTTATTTTTTGGAAAAAAATGTTTTTATATCAAAATACTTAAGTTTAATGAAGGAAATTATAATAGACTGAATTCCCTCTCCCATTTTCTGATGTCATAAACTATCCATTATCTTTGTTTACCTACCAGCTGTGGCATTGCAGACATTATTATCCATTATTACATAACTAAAATTCACAAAATTGGTAATTAAATGAATGGCTGCTTCACGTGTTTTAAAAATCTGATTTTTAAAAATAATTGCACTTTTTCACAGTTGGAAAATTAGAAGGTGAGATTTTGAGCACGGTAACTTTACTATTTGAGACACATTGTAAACTCTGATGGGAAGAAATTGAGTTATATACTCTTACTTTTATTTTAAAACCACTGAACGCTTATAAGTACTTAAAATTTTCGTTAAACATTCTGCAAAATAATTTCGTAATTTGACGATGAAGAAAGCATAAAGCTCGCTTTATATGCCATTTTAAAGATTACTTACTATTTCGAATTCATTATTTTTCAAAAAGAAAAGCATTTTTAATGTTTTTTTTTTTTTTTTTTTTTTTTTTTTTAATCACACTGATAAAAAATATAAAAAATAGAATAAGACTTTTCTAGTTTATTTTTATATACCGACGGCAAAGCAGTAATAAATAAAATTTGTGTTTTCAAATCAAAGTAAAAATTGTTTTGTATATTACAAAACAGTAAATCTATTTCAAAATTCTCGAAAAAGCCAACAGATACTCTGGTTTAAACCTTTTTAATACTTTTCAACATAATTGAAAAGTGTTTATCAATTCGGTTTATCTGGCCGTAAATATACTCTGATTGTCGTGTAACTTTTATACCTTATTGAGGTTGAGTGTATAATAATCGCTATTGAAAATGGAACGTGTAGCATTTATAGTTCGTTTACAGAGAGGCACAAAAGAATTCCGTTACATTATGATTAATGGGGGGAAATCGTTTTCGGTACATTTTAATCATCTTACGATAATTTAAGCATAATAATATTGAGATACATCACATAGGTACATCACAAACTTTATGTTGAATTTAGAAAAGGTAGCATTTATAGTTCGTTTAGAGGTACTCACAAGAAAATTCCGTTAAATTATGATTAGGGATGTGCCAATTAATCGATTAATACTCAGTCAGGATCAATCTTTTTAATACAGTTAATCGGTTCGAGTAAAACTTTTAAATTAACATCTAAGGTAAAAATTAAAAATACAATCCTGTCTACAAAGTAATTTTCCAGACAAAGAAATATTTTTTTACTCTGTGTAGAGTGATATGTATGTAGAAACTCATTAAATTTTCGTGCTCTTATGTCAGGAAACAAAAGTTGTACAAAGAAATGTTTGAACTGGGTAATGATTTTATTAACTCTTTCGACTGATAAAAAATACAACGTTCTAAATTTCTAATTCTGTCATTATTGGCTAAAAGATGGTGTTCATGACTGCAACATCTGTGCAAGTAATGGTAGTTAAAACTGCTTGTTTTACGTAAAAAAATTAGATTGAGCTAATATCTGGAAAATGTAAACGTGATCGTATATTTACGGAAGTGATTAAATAGTATCATAATATCATTTTTGTGGCCTGTTCTGTACTATTTCGATATAAGCATGTAGGTGAGTTTAACTCTAATCTTTCATTATACATATGAATATCTACATAATTTTAACCAAATATCACGTAATGTTCATAAGGTTCTTAATTATATTTTTTGAATGATTTATATACCAATAATCAAAGGATAACTGCACAAATTACTACGTAATTACACAAAATCTTATAACTAAAAGTAAATTTAATGAAACATGTATTTCATAAAATGGAATAAAATAGTTGGTCCACTGGTGCTTAGTAACGTAATCTTAATTTATCTGCTCAGCCACGTAACATTATCTACGTGTTTAAAATATCTTTTTTTTTGGGGGGGGGGATTTATTAAATTAAAATTACGTAAAACAAAATATAAACCGATTAATCCATTAAGAAACTTCTGTTAACTATGTTAAAACTCTTAATCTATTCCCATCCCTAATTATGATCTAATAGGGAAATGCGTTTACAGCGCATTTTAATGCTGTTACCTACTTCAAACGTAATGAAAACGATATTGATCACTGAGGTGTACTACAACACGTTTTCTATTGATTATAGAGTACATAGCATTTATCGTTGATCTACAGAAACACTCAAAATAATTCGGTTACTGAACGAACTATGAACGATAATTGCTACAAGTGCGTTTTCAGCTGTCATATTTATTTTTAAACTTAACTAATTTTTAGTTGGGTAACTCTAGGATAGATGGCCATAGAAGAGAGATGGCCAGTCTAAATATTTCGAAACTGGATCATAGCTTGCATCATAAACTTTGTTCGTAGGAAATAGTTCAACGAGTTCATTCATTGCGACGTGCAACTGTATTTTTTTTATTATAAAAAGTAAGCATGATTTTAATGTTTATTTAATTTAGTGGTTGAATATTTTTTGTTGAGTTAGGTATCTGAATGTTTTGCATTACGTACGTTACTTTTTTTTTTACTATACGGACTTTTAAGGCACTTATATCATTGTCTTTGCTTCTAAGTCTAAAACAAAGACGTACAATGGCAGAGTGGCGCTTTCAATTGGGTGGCCATGTATCCTTCAATTTCAGGATAGATGGCCACTTGAAATCGAGGAGAGATCACCACCTTTAATCAATATTTCAAAATTATACGGAGTGAGAAATTTAACGAAATACAGTTATACTTAGAATAATTATATAACTTTTATGTTTATAATTATATTAATTGATATAATTGTTTAAATTTTAACTAATATAAATATTTCGGTAATAATAATTTATAGGACCTAACAATGTATTCATTTTTCTGAAAATATTTTTTAGAAAGTCCGAAAATTTCATCCCACGAACAGATAAAGTTGATAAATAAACTTAAAAACGTAAAAAAGTCTAAAATAAGCGCGAAAAAAAAAAACACGATACTTTCAGAAGCGAAGAAGATGAAATACATTTAAAATTAACAGATTCTACGATTCCGAGGGAATAGAATTGGATGAGGATCGCTGTGGTGGTTATGGAGAATAATATAATGCCACAACCAAAAAGGATGACTGGATACAATGCATAAGGTGCCTCAAGTGGTTCTATAAAACGTGTACAAACTATCAAGACCTTTGCGAAAAATGTGGTAAAATTTTACGAAAAGTGGAGAATTGAAATTATACTTCAAATTTTGTTTATTCGAATTTTATTCACGCATTTTCCGTGATATAATTGGTTTTTTACAAATTGCTATATGTTTTTCATGATTAACTATATGAAATGTGTCATTTTTTGCTATTTTAACTTCACTTTCTTTTTTTCTTGCATTGGATGGCCATCTCTCCTCGGCTGAAGGAGAGATGGCCATCTGCCATTTTAATTTAGATTTTGTTTCCCACTTTTTGTTCTCAATATTGAATTATTTTTTGCCCAAAATATAGTGAATAAAGTAAATCATAAAAATTTTAAATACGCATAACTATTTCTTGTATTTGCATTCTGAGAATTTTTATTTCAATCCTTAAAAACTATGGCCATCTATCCTAGAGTTACCCTATATTAAGTGATGTGTATAAATTCTATATATTACATACGATACAGGGACTACGCTAAAGACCTTGAACGCATTACCGGATATGGACAGCAATTGCAGAAAACGAATATTTACAGAATTATGTGTTTTTTATGGTTACGTACTTAAAAAGTGAAAACGGAACCATTATAAGATCACCCTTCTGTCTGTCTGTCCGTCTGTCACAGCCATTTTACTCATAAACGATGGGACTTGGAAAGTTCAAATTGGGGGAAGTAATAAAGACTAATGACTCACACATTTACCGATTATTAAACATTCACAAATATATTTAGGGAAAATGTAGAGGGGCTAATTAATTTACTTGAAGAAAAAAAAATCTTTTCTTTGTATATCGAGCGGGGTATCGTGCGAAAGCTTTCGTAATGCTGAACTCAAAAACACATTTCTCTTAATTTTAGGTATTATATTTGCAGTGATATCGTTTAAAATGTAGTGCAGAAATATGTTCCCTCCCTTCTATTTCCGAGTCTACTGAAACTAAAATTATGAAAAAATTAGAGGAGGTAGACGTTAATTTAAACCTTGCAGGAAAACTATAGCGATTATCCTAGGTCACATAGTTTTTGAGGAAAGCGCATTTTCCCGTTAAACACAAATTTCGATTTGTGGGCATTCAGCAAAAGTGTTGTGGAGCGCTAGAGGTACAGTCGTGGAAAAAAAAAGTAAACATCCCCCACTAACTCCTCAACAAATTATCGTAGAAGAAAGTTACTGGTACCAAACGATTGGAAATAAAGTCTACTTTTAAATGGCATAGATAAAATTTGCTTAGGGGACCATATACATATTGAAACGAACCATAACTTTGTTTCTATTAATAGCGGTACACAATTCTGACAGCATAAATGTACTATGCATCCTTCAGTTAGCCTAAAAAAAATTTTTATGCAATTCGTACCATACGTTTCTGAGAAATTAATTGTTTTAAAACGAGCGTATTTTAAGGGCTGTATCCAAACTGAAGTTCCGAAATCGATTGTTAACCGAGAGAGCTCCCATCTTGATCAAGGCACCTTAAGAAGTCAATGAAGCCTGCTAGATTACAGGACAGCAGAAGAAATTTCAAAATATCTACTCACTTCTATTATAGACGGCCCCTTAAACCATCATTTTGCCGTTTTTTAAGCATAATTTGAAAACTATTTGGAAGAAAAATGTGAAATTTGGGATTTACATAAAGCATCGACTTAATAAATCTAAATCCATCAAAAAAATCGTAGGTTGCAATTCATAATTTTTTCGAATATTAATTTCATAATTCATATCATAAAATTATAAAAATTGCAAATTCAGCGTATTTATGTTTGGGTATATTAGTATTATTGCTACATAAAAAATTTGCACATTAGGAGCATAATTTCTGGCGATATAAATAAAAATATGAAAATGTAATTTAACATTAGAAGCACTAAATTTTGAATGTTTATAATTCAAAAAATTATCATTCAAATGACTTAAAATTCGGTGTCTAGGCATAATTTGAACCGAAGATTTGAAATAGCTTGTTAAATTCTGGTATTGTCATTGAAAAAAATGAAGTTTGGATTCGTTTTAATATGTAGATGGCCCCCTAAGCAAATTTTATATACATCATTTAAAAGTAGACTTTATTTCCAATCGTTCGGTAGCAGTAACTTTCTTCTACGATAATTTGTTGAGGAGTTAGTAGGGGGTGTTTACTTTTTTTTTCCACGACTGTACCTATCGTAGCAGAAGTATAAAAACATTCTTGATAATGATTTTTGAAAAAAATCGTCGGTAATTAGCCGAGATATTAACCCTTAAAGACACTGACGATTTGGACATGCATAATCACAGGGGCAGCGTACTCTATGTACTATTGGCTTTCAAAGACTAGATAACAACTTTAAATGATATATTTGTGTAATGTAATGCCCTGTAGCAGTACAAAAGCAATAAACGTCAAATTGTTAAAAAGAATTTAATCCAATTAGAACTAATCACATCAATACTATGGGATTCGCGACTAGTTTGCATTGAGTGTATCTCTCAATACGCCTCCGTGTCTTTTAAAGTTAATTACAAACTATCTGGAAAAATGCGGCACTGACTAAGGCAGCGTTGCAAAATTTGTGACCTCCTTTCGAAGCGCGATTAGCACAATGCCAACGTTAAACTTTGAACAAGGGTTTTGTTTAGCTACACTGTAAAAAGAAAAGATTACTACTACGCTGAAATTAGTTTTATGAAATGTCAAACGAAGTTTAAATATGAACTACTTTTATTGTCAGTACCGCATGAAGTTCATCATAAACTGATTAGGATAAGATTAAAATAAACGGTCAAGTGCGAGTATCACTCGCGCTCAGAGGGTTCTGTACAATAAATATATGAATAATTAACTGTATCTCTCTATTCTAAAAAAAGGTAACTAACGCTGTCACCGCCGCTGACAATGAATTTTTTGTGACCTGAGGTCTTTCTTCGTTAATACTGAGAAAAATACTGCATATAAAAATATGAAAATTGATTATGTTATTGAGAAATGTTTGATAAATACGCTGATGCAAGCAGTTTTCAAATCGAAGAATTATTTTAAGTGATATTTAATGTTAAATTTGGTCACCATCATCCCATTAAAAAAGTTTTATAGGAGCAAAAACTATACATGGGAATTTGATTATTTTTAGATCATTTTATACCTTAGAAGTTGACGGTGTGCAGACTGCATTTATTTTTCTAATTTGATTAATTTTTTGAGGTTTTATTTTCATTTTAAATTCAAATTTTCAGCAGTTCGAGAGATATTTTTTACATGTTTTAGAAAAGGGTATCATTTTAAATTGTTGCCAATTTTAAAACAGGGCAAAGAGTAATATTTCCTTCAAATTAAAAATTTATTTACCCCTGGCTATTATAAACAGGGAAAAAAAACCTTCAAGTTAGAATTAAGTGATTGCATGTTAAAAGCAGGAAAATATTGAAAATTACGTCATAAGAACTATATTTACTCTTGAATTTTAAAAGAGAAAGAAAATTTTAAAATAAAAAACTCATTATTATGCGTTAAAAGTTGTAAATGGAAAAAATTACGTCATATTTAAAATGGCCAAATAAGCTAGCAAAGTAGCTTCAATTTAAAAATACATTTGCGCGAGACATTTATTTCATATTTTGAGATAATCATTTCAACTATTGTGGTGCATTCGAAGGTAGCGCAAATAATATTTCCTTTCTAACAACAAAAGTATTTTCACGTGAATATAAATAAGAGAGGGAAAACTTCGGTGAAAATTACGCCAGATTTAAAACGATACATTTAAAATGACTTATTTAAAAGAATTTTCTTATAGCGTTGTTAAAAAAATAGCGGTTTGCTTAATTCATTTGTAAAATAAGCATCATAAGCATCAATGTTTTAGGTAGCTTTCATTACAAAAAGCTACCTGTTGCAGCCGTTCGGAGGAAAGCGATTTCAAAAAATTTTGGTATATTTTCATCGATCATGACCCCCAGAACCCGAAACCACCCTCCGTTCAAAATTTATATATATATATATATATATATCTGACCTATGTCACACTGTAACTCTCGTAATTAAGAACCGATTTCGATGTAATTCGGTGTGTATATAGTACATATCAATGTCTCGACCGAGTTCGTTGGCCAGCTTCATCCGCCGTTTTGTTTCAAAATGGCGGACATTTAAAATTTAAAAAAAAAATTAAAATTTGAAATGTGGTACCAAAAAATTAAAAATGGAAAAATATTTTTTTCTTATCTTTTTGTCCTTTATACAAAGATTCCGGAGCAGTTTTTGTTTCGTCTATATCTTACAAAATGGCTGAGTTATAGCATTTTGAATTTCTAGCGTGGCTGACATTTTGAAACGTCCTGAATTTTGTCACGCGATAAAAGGCGTATTTATGAACCGATTTCGATATAATTCGGTGTGTACATAGTACATACCAATGTCTCGACCGAGTTCGTTGGCCAGCTTCATCCGCCATTTTGTTTCAAAATGGCGGACATTTAAATTTTTTAAAAAAATTTAATTTGAAATGTGGTACCAAAAAATTAAAAATGGATAAATATTTTTTTCTTATGTATTTGACCTTTATACAAAGATTTCGGAGCAGTTTTTGTTTTGTCTATATCTTAAAAAATGGCTGAGTTGCAGCATTTTGAATTTCTAGCGTGGCTGACATTTTGAAACGTCCTGAAATTTGTCACGCGATAAAAGGCGTATTTATAAACCGATTTGGATGTAACTTCGTTTGATAGTACAGTAGTATTGATAGTACATATCAATATCTCGACCGGGTTCGTTGGCCAGCTTTATCCGCCATCTTGTTTAAAAATGGCGGCCATTTAAATTTTTAAGAAAAATTTAAATTTGAAATGCGGTACCAAAAAATTGAAAATTGAAAAAATATTTTCTTCTTATGTGTTTGACCTTGATAAAAAGATTCGGGAGCAGTTTTTATTTCGTCTATATCTTAAGAAATGGCTGAGTTATAGCATTTTGAATTTCTATTGTGGCTGACATTTTAAAACGACCTGATTTTTGGCACGCGATAACAGGCGTATTTATGAACCGATTTTGATGTAACTTGGTCTGTACATAGTACATACCAATGTCTCGACCGAGTTCGTTGGCCAGCTTCATTCGCCATCTTGTTTCAAAAGGGTTGCCATTTAAAAAAAAATTTTTAATTTAAAATGAGGTATTAAATAATTGGAAAATGAAAGAAATTGAATGATTGAAAATTAAATGATTGGAAATGATATTTAAAGTGAGGTGCAAAAAAATTAGAAATTGAAAAAGGTTTCTTTCTTAAGTATTTGACCTTGATATAAGGATTCAGGAGCATTTTTTGTTTGTCTTTACCTTAAAAAATGGCTCAGATATAGCGGTTTCAATTTCTATTGTGGGTGACATTTTGAAAAATCTGATTTTTTGCATGCGACAGCACTCGTATATATCAATCGATTCCGATGTGAGGGAGCATGTGCACAGCAATTACTAAGGTCTCGACCAAGTTCACTGGTTAGCCTCATCCACCATGTTGTCTTAAAATGGCAGGCACTTTAAGAAATCGCTGAATTTGGCAGCCAAATATAAGTTACTTAAAAGAAAAGCAGCTTGGATAAAGCTGACTAATTTCACGAAATTCTCATTCATTATATTGATAAAAATTAGTATTGAATCTCCTATATTCGGTTTCCACTAAATTGAGCTTCGTGTGTTTGAATGATATAAGTTGGCTTTTTTAAAATAAGGAATATGAAAGCTACCTCTTCCTCCCGGCACTAACCGGAAGGACTTTTCTTAATTCATTTCACATTAGCTTATTTTTAAATTTTAAACTATTTTTTTTTATTATTAAAGACGAAAAGAGCCATTGTATATCTTAACAACAGCTGATTTGGTCTTACAAATCCCCAATCAAAGGAAAACGAATGAAAACCTGTTTTCAGAGAGATCGACACTGTTTTCTTACATTATAATTCAAACTTTTTAAAGCCGATTAAATTAGCGTGCTTTTAGAATCTGGGGTGTCTGAACGAGTGTTGGCAAGCGTAGCTCGTAGGGGGCAGAGCCCCTTGTTATTAAAAAAAATCGTTCCTAAAAGAATAATAAGAACTTGTAAAAAACAATACAACGTAGGGTTGGGTATAGCTGTATATACAAGAAAAGTATAAATGGGTATACTATAAAAGTTCAAAGCGATTTGAAGCCTAAAGAATATCATATATTGCTGTTATGTGTAAATATTTTTTAAACATTATCCTAATCTTTTTTTTTTTTTTTTTTTTTTTTCTTTTTTTTGATGAACTTAATCCGGTACTGACAATAAAAATAGTACATATTTAAATTTCATTTGGCACCTCATAAAACTTAATTCAGCGTAGTAATAATCTCTTCTTTTTACAGCGTAGCTAAAACAAAACCCTTGTTAAAAGTTTAAACTTGGCATTGTGTCCAGCGCAACTTCGAAAGTAGGTCGCAAATTTGCAACGCCGCCTTGGTCCGAGCCGCGTTTTTCCAGATACGTTTTGAATTAACTTTTAAAGACATGGGAAGCGTATTGAGAGATCTACTCAATGCAAACTATTCGCGAATCCCATAGTATTTATGTGATTAATTCTAATTAAATTAATCTATTTTTACAATTTGACGTTTATTGCTTTTATGCTGCTACTGGGCATTGCACTGCACAAATATATCGTTAAAAGTTGTTTTCTAGGCTTTAAAAGCCGATGTACATAGAGTACGCCGCCCCTGTCATTATGTATGTCAAACCGTCCGTGTCTTTAAGGGTTAAACAGCCTAAGCGAGACTGCTCAGGGCCGGCTAGGCCTGCCTCTTAGAGTTTAACGTCTCTCCCGGTATGTTCCCCGACACGTTGGGGCTCGTTAGTGAGTCCAGCCCTGTCTGGTCGTATGCAGACGGACATACACAAGAGATGCAAGGGGCGACGCACACTCGCCAAGGGCGGCCACGCACCACCGGCCAAGAGCCCAGAATTTATTTGAAAAAACAAAGTGAGTTTACAAAAAAAGGCGAATGCCTGCCCGCCAGGAAACGCCTACTCGCGACAGAGGGCAGGATATTAAGAACAACTAAGATAAAAATAATAATAATAATAAAATAATAAAAAGAATTACATCACTGCTCCTGGCCGCCAGGGGACGAACCCCTCTCGCGACAAGGGGCGGCAGGAAGGGAAAAGAATGATTCGCATGGAACAAGATGGCACGAGCAAACACTCAAGCGTCCATTGGAGATGTAATGATTTTCCTGGCACGAGCAAATGCTCAAGCGTCCATTGGAGATGTAATGATTTTCCTGGCACAAGTAAGATGGCACGAGCAAATACTCAAGCGTCCACTGGAGATGTATCTTTTGATGGAATGGTGGGAAGCACGAGCAGAGGCACTTGCGCTCTTAGGAGACCACATACTTGATAGATAGGAGAAATTACTGGAGGCTATAAAGAGGACTGGATTCTGGTGCTGTTTGAAGCTTGATGTGCTGGCAGTGAGACTGGATAAGCAGAACCAGGACTTACGTTAATTTTGTTAGGTAAGTAAGGAAATTGTGAATGTGTTTTAATTTGTTGAGTAGGAGGGTGCGTGAAAGGACATTTTGGAGCCAATTGACTGGAAGTATGTCTGGACGCCTCAAGTGCCAGCGTTGCGTGAGACTACAACTATAATACGGGTGATTTACAGTGCCAAGTTCGCCGCATTCGCAAGTGACAGTGGATCTTATCTTGAAGCGGTCCAGATATGCCTTGAAAGGGCCATGTCCTGTTAAGAAGCTGGTGGTGTACGGTGTTAAGTTATATAGTGTGAGAGAAACTTTAGGAATTAGTTTATATGTGTACCTGCCCTTGAATGAGGTATCCGAGTGTTCCTGCAATCGCGTCAGTATCCTTGCTTTAAGGACCCTTTTGACGTATGACTGGGGCACTGGGAGGTGTGTGTCTATTGTTTCTTTCTGTGTGGCCTTCTTCGCTAGGTCGTCTGCTAGTTCATTGCCAAAGGTACCTTTGTGAGCCGAGACGTGACCTAGGGAGATTCGATGTAGGAGATTCTTTAGTTTTAGTTTTATTTGCAGTACTAGAGGATGTTTTGTCCTGTGTGCCTGTATTGCCTGCAGGCCAGAGAGGCAGTCGCTGTAGATGGTAATACTATTGCTAGGGTGGGATTCCGCCCACTCTAATGCGTTTAGTATTGCGAACAGCTCCGCTTGGAATACGGAGTTATTATCATCTAGCCTTGCAGACCACTGATGGACCACCACCGTGCCTTCCGTGGCACAGAAAGCTGCGCCCACGCCGGTCTCTGTGCCTGATCCATCAGTGAAGAGTGTGGTGCTAAGGGCAGATGTGTAGCTATTGCGTGTTGTGTTTACTTGAAAGTGTGAAGTCTCCTCAGTGGGGTGAAGTTGCCAGCTCCTGACTTTGTATTGTAATGTTGTGTTTGGAAAAAGAGAATCTATTACTGTGTCACGCTTTAGCTGTAGGATTGAGGATTTGGCGTATTCGTATTCTAGTTGAAGTGTGATGGGTGGAATACCTGTGAGTATATGTAGTGTATCTGTCGAGATTGTGCGGTAACCCCTTGATATTTGTAGGAGAAAAGTGTGTTGTATTGATCTTAGTTTAGGTTTTGCTAAGGATGATAATTTACAACCCCAGATACAGGCCCCGTAAAGTATTATTCTTTCGATTATTGTTAGGTACCAGATCTTTAGTGTTTTGTTGTCTACCCCTCCCAGTTTGGAAGTTAGTCTTAATAAATTATTATGATATGCTGTCAATTTAAGTTTTAGGTCGTTAAGGTGAGGGATCCAGTTAAGGTTTGCGTCAATGGTTATGCTTAGGAGTTTTATGGAATGTGCGTGTCGTATGGAGACATTATTGATCTTCATCACTGGAGGGCGTTTAGGATCATATCTGTGTGGTTTGGTAAATACTAGTGCTTGAGACTTTTGTGGTGAGAGTGTGAGGTGCAGTGAATCCAGGAGCCGGCAGAAATTAGGAAGAGCTTCGGCAAACTGTTTCTCTAGATCGTCTGTAACGACCAGAGAAAATGAAGCTTAAATCATCGGCGAAGGCAAATAGCATAAATCCCAGCCGATTTAGTTCTGTTAGTAGCACATTTGCTACCAGCAGCCAGAGGATTGGGCCAAGGCATGAGCCCTGGAGGCAACCCTTCTGCAATCGGTGGGTAGATGTGCCAGCGCCCCAATAGTCTTTAAGGGTTAATATCCCGGCTAATTACCGACGATTTTTTTCGAAAATTATTATCAACAATGCTTTTATACTTCTTCTACGATAAGTACCTAAAGCGCCCCTCAACACTTTTGCTGACCTAGGGTAATCGCTATAATTTTCCTGCAAGGTTTAAATTAACGTCTACTGCCTCTAATTGTTTCATAATTTTAGTTTCAGTAGTTTCGGAAATAGATGAAGGGGGGGGGGACATAT
>OZ010796.1:333636610-333641610 GCA_963932465.1 Maratus speciosus | reverse complement strand
TAAAACACAAATATAGAAATTTAACAAAGAGCGCTCAGAATCAACACCATAACAGAGAGCCTTCATACATAAGAGTGGTGATATATGCACAGGAAGCATGCTCATTTCAAGTTTTTGCCGAAAGTATGGCTACAGCGTCTAGAATACCTTGTCTGGAAATATGCTATCCAAACAACGCTAAAAATTTGTATCCCTTAAATGTGCGACGATACTGCTAAAATCCCAAGTATCGATCACAGCGACATCTGCGGGATTTAGTATTACATTGTATAGACTAGCAATATCTTGCAGTTTGAGAAAATATCCTGCAGATGTCGCTGTGATCTGTATATTTCAGCAGCATCATTGCACAGTTAAGGGATACAATATTTTAGCACTTTTTAAAGTATTACAGGGATAGACAATTTCCACACTATGTATACAGCGCCTAGAAGATACAGTGTGGAAAACGGCTACAAAATAGCGCTAAAAAATTGAATCCCATAAATGTACAACGGTGCTGAATAATAAGATGTCGATAGTAGCGCCATCGTAGTGATTTAAAAACGATAGTCATTCTAAAAGAGACTCTTTAACCTATTTCACGTCATTCCTTAACTAAATTAGCTTATAACAGACCAAAATATCTTATATTTATAGTTTCCGATATTTAACATTCTATAATTTTTGAAAACTCAGTGTTTATATTGAAAAGAGTTACGAGATGGCGCTCGTATCAGCATATTGCCGCTGAGCATTGTTGGAGACTTATGGGATACAAGTTTTTAGCACTTTTTAAAGCATTATAGGAATAGCCGTTTTCCACACTGTATCTTCTAGGTGCTGTACTATAGCTCCGTTATAGGTCTAGATTATATGTTGTAGAAATCGACTATCCCAGCAATACTTAAAAAAGCGCGGAAATAGTGAATCCCTTAAATGTACAACGATGTTGAATTCCAGACAGTCATTTACAGCGACATCTGCAGGATATTTTTTAAAGAAGAAAGAGACACGTCTAGAATACATACTGTGGAATTTTGCTATCCAAGCAGCGCTAAAAAGTTGTATCCCTTAAATGTGCACTGACGCTGAAATCCAGGGAGCTGATCGCAGCGACATCTGTGATAAACTTTCAAAGTAAACATCGTATTATTACAGCGGGCTTGACGCCAAGCACACAGGTCAGATGTATGTTAATAAAATGTAAAAAAAAAACGCTACAGCGTCTAGACCAAATTATAGCGCCTAGAAAAAATGTGTGGAAATTGGCTATCCCTGTAATACTTAAAAAAGTGGTAAAATATTGTATCCTTAAATGTGCAACGATGCTGCTGAAATATACAAATCGCAGCGACATCTGCAGGATATTTTCTATAACTGAAAGATATTGCTAGTCTATACAATGTAATACGAAAATCCCGCAGATTTCGCTGCGATCGAAACTTGGAATTTTAGCAGTATCGTCGATCATTTACGGGATACAAATTTTTAGCGTTGTTTAATAAAATATTTACACACTAGGTATTCTAGACGCTGTTAACAAATCGTCATGAAGTTTTATGAAATATCCTGCAGATATCGCTGGGATCGACTCATTGGATTTCAGCATCATTTGAAATTTAAGAGATCCAATGTATTAGCACTTTTTAAAGTATTACTGGGATAGCCGATTTCCAAACTATATATTCTAGGCGCTGTAGCACAGCGGTAGCCTGTCTTTTTCGTTTACCTCGGAGTAGATATAGATGGAGTCATTTGTAGCTGTTCCTAAGCTGTGGCCAACAACATATAAGGCCAGTTCATAACGTCACACGGAGTTGATTATCTGTACACGGCAATGGACACAAAAAAAATCGGCTCGCAGCTTTGTACTAATCATCGTGTAAAGATGATCCAACTCTGAGACTAACGAAAAAGACAGGCTACCGCGGTGGGTCCGATTCTTCTTTTTTTACAGACCGCTGGAGTCACGTGATGCTCGAATGCACCAAAGAAGGTGCGTGAAAAGAGCATCACGTGACTCCAGCGGTTTGTAAAAAAAGAAGAATCGGACCCACTGTGGTAGCCTGTCTTTTTCGTTAGCCTCGATCCAACTGCGTGTGACTTTTAAACATCATGAACTGGCCTATTATGTCATTGGTCGCGCTAACACCCTCCCTCCTGCGTCCACCGTATGTAGCGGCATCTTGTACTGGAGACTGCTAAATGGGCTGCTATCGGTCAAAATCAAGAGAAAAAGGGCAGAAGAGAGGGAAATAACTCGTTTTTTTGGTAACTAGTTTTTCACACGGGAAGATTGACATGTCTGTTCCTCTCCTTTCATAACTTCATGGTGGTGAAATACGCCAAAGCATCCTAAATATCTGAGAAAGTCTTGACTCGCGTCACGAAAACATCACTCAAAGCAGGCAAAGCAAAGAATCAAAATCATTCATCGGCTCGTGAATATGAACGAGCCAATGAATGATTTTTCTTCTTTGTTTTGCCTGCTTTGTGTGACGTTTTTCTGACACGTGTCAAGGCTTTCTCCAATATTTAAAGGGCGTTGAATAGGCCGGGATCAAGATAGATATTTCGCTATTAGCGGGATGGGATTGATCAATCAGACGTCTGCATTTTTCCGAACTTTTTGATGTTTGCAGTAAACACCGAAAAGCCTGCAAGGATAAAGGCTACTGATTGGTCAATGTAATTTTACTAACAGAGAAAAATTTATCTGGATCCCGGACATTAACTTTGGTTGGTTAAAACAATTTTGAATAAAATCAAATAAGGAAGCCAATGTTTGTTAACTTTTCTGGTTAGTTTAATTGAAATCTTGCTCGTCTATTACTGAAAACAGAGTTACCGTACTTTGGACAAAAAATTGAATATGAGTACACGACTTGTGCATATGTCACCACTCTAACACAGTGTTGCCAGATGGGCTACTTTTTTTAACTCAGATACTTGATTGGCACCACTTTTTTGAAATTGTTAAATGTGCCTTATTTAATGACATATTAATTAAGGGGAAAACAATGGGAATTTTACCGTTTATAATAAGTGCTGGCAATCAAGAAATCTGAATTTAAAAAAAGTAGCCCACTGGCAACACTGCTCTAACATATAAATGTTCTGTGTTATGACCATGATTCTAAGTGCAGTTGGTTAAATTTGAGTATCTGGGCATTAGAGAAAGCAATATAGTGGCCCACTGTGGCTGAGTGGATAAGACACAATGCCGCTAATCGCTTGAGAGCGTAGGTGGAAGCAGATTCGAATCCCGCCGTGATCCGCATGTGATATGATGTATGTGTTCAATAAATCAAACAAACAAACAAGCAAACAATAGTGAAAGGTACAGTTGGCATGGAAACAACGACTTCTTTAATTCGTATAGAAAATTAATGAATAGTAGTAAATGACTCAAGTTTAAAATGTAGGCAAATGGTCTGGAAATATCAATGGCTAATATCTAGTATTTCACAAAATTAATTTAATAGATTCACATGATGTATAACTTGATGCAACTCTTAACTAATGAAAATTCTGCAACAAGACTTATGTAGGTAGATCTTTTGAATGAATAATTCAGAATTCTGAGAACAAAACGAAGCTCTTAAGGCTCTTCCTCATACCCCCCTCAAAAAAGGAAATATGATAGAAAGATATAAGAATTTGGATAGTTTCAATATGTCTGTGATCTTTTCTCAGAGTTCAGAAAAAGAGTCTGGGCATAAAAAAAAGACAAATTTAACGAACGATAAGACAATAGATTTCAGGCAATTTTTAACCGAAAAATATTTAATTCTAATGTATATGCGTCTTTAATAATAGACTATTAAAGATAATCAATTTAGGGGAAATTTCATAGTAAATTAATATCCTCACATTTATGCAAATAGGTATGGATAAACAGACTTGAGTAAAATTACATATTTATTCTTTCTTCTCTATAACACGATCTAAATGAAAATGAAGTTATATGTACAGTTTATATCTCTAAATTTTTAGATTTTTTTTTATCAAAAATGTTCCTTTATTATGTCTAGAATTGCTAGATTTACAGATCTTCGATTCTTTAGATGCCTGCGGGTTTTCATTCTCGGATTAACCGTAGGTATTTGTAAAGTTAAATTTATTTTGCAAAACCGTCAGCAAAAAAAGTTAAAAAAAACAATTAACTGACAGACTAACTGTAAATATATATTTTATTTCGACTCTGTTTTTTACTAAATTTTCATCTTTCGTAGAAAATTTTAAGGAGATATAAATTGAGAAAGACTGATACTTTGAAAGAAGAAATTGACTTTCCTTACTTTTAAATTATTAATCACTATAAAAAATGAAAGATAGGTAAACAAAATGTATAATATTGTGTTTCTCCCTGCTTATAAAGGCTATACAAGGACTAATTTTAATTTGAGCTAGTAGAATTATTTCAGTCATATATCATTTGTTTTAAAAAAAGAACTGATATCTACTAAAAAACAACTTTTCAAAAGTAAAAAATAAGCCAAGCAAAAAAGAAAAGAAAAGAAAAGAAAAAAGTGAAAGTTGTGGCTAAAAAATAGTGTGATATCAAATTTCCAAGCTTATATTGCGGTACTTATTTAACATTTTTTGATAAAAATTTACCATATGTAAGTCGAGTACCTAAGTATGCGTTGATAGAAAGCCTTTTCTCCTTTACTAAATACATCATAACGTGTTTCTGAAAATTAATTTTTTTTAAATTATGCATGATGGGCTTGGCGGCCAACTTTCCATATTTTACACAAATTTCTAAGCACTCAAGCTCGTAACGTATTTGTATTATTAAGAATTTCGAAGTTATAGTTTTAGCTACAGACAGATAAATTAAGAAAGTTTTTTATTTTGAAAAAACAAATTGATTTTTACTGCTTTAACTAATTAATTAACCCCCCTCCCAAAAAAGAGAATCATAAGATGAAACCTGAAGTTACTTCAGCTTTATTTTTTGACACAAATTTTTAGGCACTCACTTCCATAAATTAAAAGAATAAAATGTTTGC